>CACRXK020001637.1:0-51580 GCA_902702795.2 Paramuricea clavata
AGACTCAAGATGGTTTTTATCAAAAGAGCAATGAAGTTTCTAAGTCTTTTATCACCAAGAAAGCAGGTAAACGTAGCAGATAGGTTTGCTGAAACATGCATGTACCACCTTATATAATAAAGGATTGATTATTTAAACAATTATCTGAAATAGGCATCTCCTTCTCTAAAAAGCACCCAATTATTTAATTATAATAATAATGATGTATTTTTAATGTGTTCCCATGTATAACACAAAGTGTTTTAAAAAGTAAGAGGAATCGTGAAGTTTCTTTTGTCAATGTACGTTAATTTTGCTTGGATCAAGTGGAACACCCCGACCCGTTGTGTTTATCTTGTTTCTTCTACAACCATGCACTTGAGATGTTTACATGCCATTTGCAATAAATGTAGGCCCATGTGCGAGTATGGCGCACGAGTTGCGGCAATAAAATCAGCTTAAATTGCCTATGGTTGTAGTCTAACGAGCCATGGTATAATTACAATTCGTTTATGTTCATCGAGAACACCACGTATGCCCACATGCAGATCATCAGGATTGCTTATAATTAACAAATATTCACCGAAGTAGAGGTGAATAGTGTAAGGATATTCATCGAAACCAAACCATTGATTGATCGAAGTAAATATATCCTTGTACTGTTCAGTGACAGTAAGGTGAGTATTTGTTTTTGTATATACCAAAAAAATGACCTAAAAACAACGGAAATTTTGTTAAGGCTCTTGTAAATATTATTGAAAACAAAACAGTATTTATACTACAAGCGTTTGGAAAATTTTTTCATGAGGAATAGTTTTAAAGAAGACCTCTACTCATCTCACCTCCTCATCTCAACCGTATTTCGGTTGTAAATCTGATTGGTTTATGAGACAAAAGATGTTTTAATTTGTCATTTGATTGGTTAGTGCTAATTACAGTATAGGCTATATTGTCGTTGATATAAATAATGATTACAACTATAATTAGATTGTTGTTGTCGTTGTGTGAAATTTAAATTTCTCCTGCGACATTTTGATTGGATACTAAATATAAACCAAACTGTGGGTGGAAAGCAATCGGATTAAGGATTGTGTCAGGCTATTATTTGTAAAATAGAGCCTGATCGCAGGTTAACCCAACCGTTAATTCATAGCAATTAGAGCTGTCAAATTACTTCAATACGTTATAGCTAATTTGAATGTTGAATTTGAAAGGGTTCAGTTCTTTTTTATACACCATGTAGTCGATAATTCCTCTTGCAATTAATTACACCATTTGCCTTTGTATTATTCACTATAAGCAATACATGTGATAAACCTTTATTCAAAGACAGACGCACCTTTCCAAACCAAGTATTTTCTGGCAGTGGTGGTTCCAATAATTATGATAATGCGAGGTTTGCTGAAAGTGGTTGGTGTTCTGCGAGACCTGGCTCGTATCTTTTACTCGATCTTCAAAAGGAATATTACATAACACAAGTTTCGGTCATAGGTAATAGAAATCAGACAAAATGGGGAGCGTCTTACTCGCTGAAATACAGTCATGACAAAACTTTGGTGGATACGAGCAGCGTAATACAGGTATATTAGCTATATAATAGCAAAACGATTGTAATAAATACTTTCCTGAAATGAATGCTTATCTATAACAGAAGCAATGAACGAAATTTTGAAGTTCCAGGAACTTTTCGTTCAGGCACGTTGGAAAGGAAGTTGCTGGAGAGAAAGGTTATTGAGGAATTCTTGTTCGTGCGAAAAATTTGACTGATGCATGCATTCGATCAGTTACGTCAGTCTGGATACGCCTATGGCAGTAATATTGTTAACTAAGTTGATCTAGCCAACACTTAGAGATGAATTTTTGCACGTCAGTTGTTAAAGATAGCTGTGTTTCTTTTTTGTGAATGGGGAGGAAAGGGGAGAAGTTAGTAGGGCGTGCGGGGGGGGGGGGGGGGCTAAATTAATTTCTTTATCCCGACCGAAATTGCGCAAAAAGTGTCATATCACTGAATATTGTTTGTATATATTGTCGGCTCAGTCAAGAATTTTCCGGCGCTTTTTATATATTTGCTTTCTTTCGACATATTTATGGGAAAATGGGGCTCAAATTACAAGTTTACTTAGTTCCTAAAATGCTTGAATCACGTAATATTAGGCCTTTAGGCCTAATACTCACTTAATATCGTATCTTAAACTGTATCTTGAAATATTTTAACAGTTTTTGTAAATTAATGTTCTGTCATGCACATTCTACGTATGTTCAGTTAGGATAAGCTATCTAATCTTAATTCATTGCCGCAAGTTCTGCTATCCTGCTAGAAATGGGATGTTAATAGAGGGGTGTCAATCTAAGTCATGTGGCTTCACAGTGTAGTTAAGGAGGCTCCCTACAGTTGCGTGCGGGATGTTCGCGGGACCAGTACGTGAACTATCCCACGCAACTGCATGATCAAAACAAAACAAAAATTGACCACGCTTTTTTTAAAAATAAAGCTATTTCTGAAAGGTTTCTAATGGAAAAAAGCGTTGAATAATACTTCGTTTTGAGTGCCAAATCACTTGCGAGTCTATACAGCAATTCTACATACGATACGAATATCACTAGACCAAAAATAGCTATAAAACAATATTTTTAAATTTTTTTATACACTGTCAACTGACTCAACTGTAAAACATTTGCAAAATTGCATACAAACGTTTAAAAAGTTGTTTACTTCTCAAGAAAACGTTCACGTTTTTAGTCGTGTTTCTACAAGATTAAAGTGATTATATGTAAACAGAAAAATATTTCAGTTTCATAGCCTAATTGTTCATTTTTAGCAAAAAGTACAAAAACAAACATGAAACAAAAAAACACGTCCACCTGTTAATAGGCTGTTACAGCTCATAGATTGAGTAAACGGCAGGATTCAATTAGCTTCAACCTTGTTTTCATCGATTTAATCCTTCACAATAATCCTTGGCTGTCCGTAGCACTCAAATAAATCGAAAAGTTGACAAAAACAAAACAGTAAAAACAACATTGCGGCTCGATTTTGCTGAATGAAAACTCGTTCTGCGCCCGCGTACAATCTTTTACTAGTCAGCGACGCTTTTCAATAGGGGAATTTCTCGAGTTACACGAGGCTATTTTCTAACTTTATTTGCATTTTACTCATTAGTTTCATCGGTGACCTATCTTCAAATTTTGACCACGAATTTATTTTGCGGTAAATTTTATAAATTTCAAATTTTAAAAAAATCTGTAGTGTGGAAATTTCGCAATAAATTTTTCGCTTTTAAAAAAATCACACACTACAGAATTTTTTTAAACTTTCACAACAGTTGCAGAGCATCATTCCTTATTGATATATGAAATAAAAAAGATAGGTCACCGACATCGTTTTTGAGATAGCGGCACATTTATGGGTTAAATTGGAAGGCTTTATGCTGTCGTCATGTTGCCATGGGAACATTGACATCGTCGAAATCTAGTTCGAAATATTCCTTAGGTGACCAATATTACCACCAAGTCGAAAAGAATTCGCGTTCTGCACGAATAAGCCTGTTTTACGGAATTGTTGCTTAAACAAGAATAACTGTAGGGAGCCACCTTAAAGCATGCTCGCAACTCAAACTACAGTTGTCATTTGCGACTTAATATATTAATTTGCTAGTAGACAATGTTAGTGTTATTAGTAATGATTACTACTACAGCTTTGATAAACGCCTACTTTGTATACAAATACAATTAGACTACACAATTGTTTCTAAAGTTACGAGTCACGCGAACGATGAGGGGAAAAAAGAAGCTAAGGAGTAACAATGACCGTAATAAATTCCGCTGTGACCGGTAAATTTAGTGATCCACCGGTCATAATGACCGGTATAACGTCCAGATTTATTTCGAGGCCTGTGGTCAGGCAAACTTTACAGCTTGCCCGGTGTGGATGCACACTCAGAATAACACTACAAACATCATATTCACCTGAGTACATAACACCAACACACAAAGTATAACAATGTAATTTTAAACAATTTTGTCTTTTAAATCTGAATTGGTTCCTGGCCACCAATCAACCTGGTGATTTATAGTAAAATAAATACTATATTATAATTTAGGCTCTTGTACAGATACAAATGAAAAATGTTCTGATCAAGAGGATGATGAGTGTGAACCTGTTCCTTCGTTTCAATCTGCTTTTACAGATGCACTTATGATTGCAGATCGTAACCTAAGCACGGAGGACATCTTACAAGGTAAGATTTATCTGGGTGGCCAGCTAGGATCCCCAACATTCCTCAAATGCAAAGAGAGAACAACACAACTGTAGGCATTCATTCGTGGGGAGCCCAATAGTTTCTAATGCCTGTTCCAGTGTAGGTAGTCCCAATAATATTAGGAGGAGAATTTTAAAATATCGAGTAGTTAGCGTTCAAAAATACCGTCATCCATAGCGCGAAAAAAAGGCATTTGTTGTTTTTGCGAAAATGGCGGGGTGAACATTGAGTGCGCTGAATTATTGGCGAAATGTTGGAGTGGAAAGTTGTTATATAGATTGTAGAGTATATTCCAGAAATGGATTCTAAAATAATTATTTCTATAAATAATTAACAAATTTTGTATATAAAATTATAACCATGCATAAGTGATTTAAGTAGTCAATTTTAGGTTACCTTAAGAAGTGCGATTTACAATTGTATATATCTACAGGAAATACATGCGCATGCAAAAACCCCTCGCCTATATTTTCCAAACATTGTTTCAACATGAAGTATTCGTAATTACGCCAACACTGAACGCAGGCTCGCGTTGCTTGCGTCATGTTAGTCATGGCAACACGATAATTGTTTGTTTTAATTTTTTGTACAAACCTGCAAAAAAAAAATGAAATTTGAACACTATTAAATACAGAACTATCAATTTCTAAAATATATAAAGTAGGTATATTATTTTGGTATATTATTCTATGAGCTTTATTTTAATATAAAATTCAAAACGAAAGTCTACGTAAAACGTTTTTAAATGTGAATTGAAATTAACTGCTTTTTGCCGACTTTAAACTCTTCAACTTGAGCTACAAGTTATTATTGGCACTTTGCTTTTTATCATGAACTTCTACAAAAGTTAATTTACTACGCATTTCACTGATATGTGCATTCCGCATTTTTTCTCGCGTCCGAACGGCGTCCGAACGGCGTTCGACGGTCGGCGTTCGACGGTCGGCGGTCGACGTTCGACGCAGGCCTGGTTACAAAATTTGGCCCCTTTTCAAGTTTAAATTTTCCGATGTTAATATAAATAGTCAATGTCTTGTCTTGAATGACAGAAGTATTGATGAAAACTTGAAAAGGCGCCAAATTTTGTAACCAGGCCTGCGTCGACCGTCGAACTCCGTTCGGAAGCGAGAAAAAATGCGGAATGCACATATCAGTGAAATGCGTAGTAATTAAGAAACTTTTGCATACAATGCATAGGAAAGACCTGAACAACAAGAACGAAGTCTATAATCAAATACAGAGTCATACATAAACAATTGAAACAAACTTGTGCTATAGGCTATATATACTTTATGATTTCTCATAACTAAATCAATTCTTATAAATGTTTATGTTTAAAAATTGAAAAAAAGTTTTACAATTTGTTGGGGTTTTTTTAATTAAAATTTTTGCCACAAGAACATAGTACATAAAAGACAGTCACAGTAACTATTTACATATGTTTATGAATCTGCATGGTGTCTATGGAATATGGAAATTCACAGGTTGTCGTGCCTCGAATAAACGTGGCCAAATAATTAATTAAACAATTTACGTACGACGAAAGAACTGTTATTTAGCTTTTCAATGATACTCTCTTTAAATCGTAACGATGACAATTGTAGTTTTAACTTACGCGTTTATAGCGAACATTCCACTGGCAAAGTTTTCCTGGCTTTGTTATATCATATTATACAACGCTAACAGCTTGAAAAGTCCACTCAACTATGTATTTTTTGTTAGTCTTGTTTAAGGTAAATGCTTTTCCATTGAAAAATAAAGATAAAAGCCATATTTTCCACGCGAAGGCAACTTTTACTTTGTGTAGCGCGGCGCCATGTTTGTTTTGTTTTGAAGCAATCTGTGACCGTTACTTCTTTAAACTAAATTGCTTTAAACTGATTGGTTGATTTAATCACCACAATGTTTTTCCACCAATCACATCAGTTTGTTACAGATTTTTGCACTGTGATTACAGAAAATTGCACTGTGATTACAAAAAATTGCACTGTGATTACAGAAAATTGCACTGTGATTACAGAAAATTGCACTGCTGTTTGGGATTAACTGCACTGAAATCAACCAATCACAGTCGAGTAATATCTTTATGTATATTATTATACACTGAACATTTCCCTAATTTGGCGTCCCCTAATTTTTAGTTCAAATTTTCCACCGAAACTGCTTCAAACGTTTCGTCAGTTGCCAAAAAGTTTTTAAATGATTTTTTAAAATAAAAAGCACATTTTAAAACATTGGAAAATTTCCCCTAGAGACAATCCCGTTATAAAAAAGTAGGTACGCGACGCGTACATGTATCTGCGAAAAAACTTGATTCGCATTTTCATCACTTATTATAATAAATATAATAGCAAATAAGATTTTGAAGTCAAACATAGTACAAATCTAACAAGGCTGTAGACAGCACGGAGGGCAGCAGGGGCAACTAATTTTATCTGATTATGATTGTAACCTGAATAACTATGCAGTCAAAAATTAAAAATTTCATGCAAACAATATTTGAAGTGTCTATATTTAGTAAACTGTCACTTGTCAATCCATACCCATTGTCAAAACTTTATTGTAATCATATGAAGCAAAAGTTCTGTCACTTGTTGTTTACACTTGCCAACGTTAACGTACTATTTAAAAAACGAGCAGGAGTGTTTTATTAGGTTTAAAGCCACGAGCGTGCAGTGCGAGTGGCTTTAGACCTAATAAAACACGATATGTGAGTTTTTTTAAATGGCTTCAAAAACGTTTGCATAATAAGTCAAATCTTTATATAAAAATCTTTATATAAAAATCTTTATATAAAAATCTTTATATAGTTTGCATAACAATGGTCTTTTGTTAAAGTGTTCTTTAGCTGATATAAAGACGTATGCACGTGACTAATTTCTTACTCAAGATTGGTTAATTGCTTCATGAATTATTAATGAGTTTTTGAATGTTGAGTAACATACACAAACTATTCGAGGAACATGCATTATTGTAGCGAAGAGTCAATCATATATCGAAGACCACTGAATAGTAGAGAATGTTTTGAAGGTCATGAGTGAAGTATATAATTCAATTCCAATTCTGTGCACGGCTAATGATATACCACACTGTTCGGTTTAACAAAGCATATCCACACACAAACAATGTGTGTTGTAGGAGAATATCGGTTTGAGTAGTTTAGTTTTGTTCATATTGTGTGCCATTGATCTGATCCATCCATAAAATATATGATTATTGTAGCTGTAAAGCTATTATCCATACTAATGAATTTAGGTAAGATTGTCTTTGCAAGTGGGTTGTTTTGACAAAATTATCTCGCCAATATCCAGTACATTTATTCATCATTCTTGCATTAATCTCTAAACAAAAACACTTATTTTAGAAAGCAGAATAACAATGTAATGAGGGTGGAGGGTGGGGATTCTTTTATTAGCATTTGAAAATGTTTGTAAAAATTTTGTTTAATTATTATAAACTCTAATGTGTAAAACCAAAATGTAACAGAGTTTAATACAGAAATACAGGACCAGGATTTAATTTAATATCTCCTGAGAACATTAGTTTCCTGTGACATTGTTCATTGACAAATATATTGCCTGCTATGTTTTTACTGTTTAAAATATTACACAACACAATGATTGTTTTACTACATTAATATATAATATAATAAATTTGTGGTACTTGACTACTTACCAGACGAGGATAAGTTTCCATGTTGATAGATAACTTCGGGATAATATCACAAGTAGAATGGCACGCGAAAACAAGACAAAATCAAGATACTTTTGAAGCCAAAATGTGAAAATGGCAAAGAATAACACGACTACACGAGGCAAAACTACGCCCGTTCGTAGGTTAGATGGGGGCCCGATGTAAACACAATATGTAAACTGATCGCTGATTGGCTTAAATTGGCTTAAATTATATAAGCTCGTCGCTGAATGGCTATGTGCTAACATACGGTACTGTACGGTAACGGTACGGTCACGTTTGCGATAGCAATATATCTGCTTCGCAGATACAAAAATTATAACATAACATTATTATAACATGTCATAATCTATTGTTTAAATTTCTTTGACAGGAAACGCACGCAATGGAGGCAAAGCAAGGCGAAAGAAAGGGAAGTCCAAAGAAAAAAGACTGTTGTTCAGTACTGGTAGTGCAATGAAATTGTAGTGTGCTTCACCATATGTATAACAACGTTAACTATTTTGTTTACATTTTATCATATTACACGCTTTCTCCCTCGCTAAATCAAATTCTTTTGTAGAATGTTCACGAGTCGCAAACTTGTTCGTTTTGAAGTAGTTTTTACACCTAACACCAAACCAGTACAAAGTTAATATTCTGTGACTGCGATAATTATGATTACCTCAGAAGACATAATTACCTCTTTTCCTTCATACATTTATGTACTAGATTAAAACATGAGCAACCGGTCTTTATAACATACAAAGTAAAGCCGAAGGAGAGAGTTTGTATATCAGATAAAGATCGGATGCGAATGTTTTATCGTACTTAAAAAACGATCCATCTTATGAGTTCATTGGCGAAGTAATTTTAAAAATAAACCTTCTCTAAGCCGAGAAAATCAAAGCTGAATTTTATGTAAACGAGGACAAATCTTTATCCGATTTACAAACATCGATTACACATTCATTTCTTTTGAAGTTTCTTCATAAATTTTAAGTTTACTTTAATGATAAGGATTTATTATACACCAGTTAAAATGACGGTCCAAGACATACTCTTTGAGCTTGTAGTTGTGATGCAGCAATACGCCTACAACCCCAGTTTATATAAGTTTTTGACTGTACGTTTCTCAATTTTTACGAAATAACAAACCTTTTGTTATATTAAATACAGTATTTCTGTTACATGTATGATTAGGTTGGGGTAAAATGTAGTGAGTGACCGATATTTTGCCGATAGCGCGATACCGATATTCGAGCCAAAGACACTTTCAAAGTAAAAGGTTATAAATTAAACTACACAACGTAGTTTTAAAGGATAACTTCTTTAGCATATTGGTGTCATATCAATATAAAATTCATGGAACAACAGTTTCTAATAGTTAGCTATGGAAACGTGAAAACTGTAGTGTGAAATATGATATTGTATTTGTAATGCCTAATGGCGCAATAAGGATAAAATAAGGATGGATGCATGGACGGACGGATGAATGCATTACATTGCAGCCATAAGCTGAATTAAGTTAAATGTGCAATAATTTAGAAACGAAAGAATCTTAAAACAACCTATTATTATTAAATTAGTCACAAATATTTACAATGACACTGATAAACAATACATATAACATGCTACAAGACAACACACGTGACTGGAATGTGGAACAGGACTTACGTTCCAATTAATACCTCAACCCATGTGCCAATACTGTCTATACCTACATACTTCCATGGGCACTTTCTCGGTGTGAGAAGAAACGAAGCTTAAAGTACATATGACATGAAATTTTTTATTTTCTTAAATGAAAGAACTCTTTAAGTTGTAGTGTAACGTATTTTTCAGTTTCTTATTTTTATGGTTTGTTCCCGAGATATTTCAATTTGTTTGATATATAAATGAGTGTGAATATGTCCGCTAATTTATGACGTCATGTTGGTTGCAAGCTCTTTAAAATGGTTAAATATCACTGCTATCATCCAAGATGATAATTTCAAACTTCACTCACTGGTAAATGTGATGAAACACTGGAGAAAAACGGAAACTAATATCAACAGTTTTTAAAGTTAATACATTTATAACCAGTGTAAGTTGAGCTTGCAACCAACATGACGTCATAAATTAGCGGACATATTCACACTCATTTACATATCAAACAAATTGAAATATCTCTGGAACAAACCATAAAAACAAGAAACTGAAAAATAAGTTACACTATGCAACTTAAAGAGTTGCATAAATTTCATGTAATATGCACTTTACTTAACACCAGTCTGACCTTGATGTACTATTTAAAAAACGAGCAGGAGTGTTTTATTAGGTTTAAAGTCACGAGCGCGCAGCGCGAGTGGCTTTAGACCTAATAAAACACGACCTGCGAGTTTTTTAAATGGCTTCAAAAACGTTTGCATAATAAGTCAAATCTTTATATAAAAATCTTTATATAAAAATCGTTATATAAAAATCTTTATATAAAAATCTTTATATAGTTTGCATAACAATAGTCTTTAGTGTTACACTAGGATACGAAGATATGGGCAAAACGATTGAAACGCGTGTGTTCTCGTCATTGTGGAATCTGAAACAAGAACGTGGTCAAAGAGAGTTTGCCTGTCGCTATTCAAATAAGTTTATGGTTATGGTTTTATTGATGCTTTGTGGTGATATAGAATCGTGCCCTGGTCCATTTCATGTGCCACTCGAAGAGTTTATAAATAGTCGTGGTCTCAAAGTCTTTCACCATAATATAAGAGGACTATTTTCAAATTTCGTTCAAGAGCTTTTCGATCGATACAAGGGTGTGGATATTATGACGTTATCAGAACCTCATATCGTTGACAGACCAGTGGCGTAGCCAGAACGATAATTGGGGGGCCCATATTCATATATTCGTGTTCACATACCATAAAAACAATTGATTTCAAAAGAAATTGATAAAGCAGAACACGAATATATGAATATGGGCCCCCCAATTATCGTTCTGGCTACGCCACTGTGACAAACAGTATGATGATATTGAAGGCTTATTTATCATTGATGGTTATAAGTTTATCAAACGAAATCGGAAGCGGGGACATGCTGGCGGTGTGGCCCTTTATATAAAGGATAATATTCTATGGAGAAGAAGGTATGACCTAGAAACGGACGACATAGAAAGTATTTGGCTCGAGATATTCATTGCAAAATCAAAAAGCATTCTGATTGCGACCTTCTATAGACCTCCAGGGAGTTCGGTTTACGTACCTAATGAATTTAATAAGACCTTTAATGACATGCTTTTAAATGGGACAAAGGAAAATAAAGAAATCATTATCCTGGGAGATTTTAATGTTGATTATTTGAAACCCAATGATAACAAAGAAATTAAAAGCATATTTCAACTGTTTGGCTTTAATTAAACAACTAATTAAGACGGCTACGCGGATTACGAATGAATCATCCACTTTGATTGATCTGATCGCCACTAATAAGTATATTTATTCCAGTGTTTTTGCCACGAGTATAAGTGACCATGACATGGTTGGATGCATTAGAAAGATAAATCACTTTAAATATACACCGAAAGTCATTACGTGCCGTAATTATGCATCATACAATGTAAACAATATGAATAATGATTTTGAAACTGTTGATTGGGAACCAGTATACAATACAACTGATGTCAACGTGGCTTTGAATAATTTTCATGGTGTTGTGAAAACAAACTTTGACCGGCATGCGTCATTTATTGTAAAGAGAGTTAAGGGCAAATCTTGTCCGTGGATGCATCATGATTTGAGAAATACCATGACTGACCGGGACCGGTTGTTAACAAAAGCTCGTAAAACAAAAAATATCGAAGATTGGAATATGTACAAGCGTTTGCGTAATAAATGTAATAACAAATTGAAATCGGCGAAACAATCATTTTATTATTTGGGTGCAAAAATCTATAATGATTTGCCAATCGAAATAAGACGAGAAGGAGATTATGACCAATTTCTTAAGCTATTTAAAGACTATTATAAATAGGTACATGTGAACTGTAGTCTTAATTGACTTAGCCTAATTTTTAAGTTTTTGAAAGACTTTTGTAATAGGTAGACTGAATAATAGATTTTGAACTAACTTATTTTATATCTATTTTATTGCTTGTATTTTAATTTAGAAGTAGAGAGGGCACATATTGATAACAGTGTATTGTGCACTGAAATGTTTTACCCTCTGTAAAGATTTTTGTAATAATAATATTAATTGTTAAAGTGTTCTTTAGCTGGTATAAAGACGTATGCACGTGACTAATTTCTTACTGGAGATTGGATAATTGTTCATGAATTATTAACGAGTTTTTGAACATATAAATTCTAACTGATATACTGATTGTTTGTATACCAAGGTAGTGAGTGAACTTTACTAAATACTTAGTACTTATATTACAAACACTTCACAAAACTACATATTAGCTACGATTATTTGGAAGTTTGTATGTTTTGAATTGATAAAAAATAAGTTATTTAAACAAGTTTTAAACGAACATAAACTACTGGATTTCTTAATTTAGGCTGTTCCAAAGTTTTGCTGATCAGATAAAGTAAAAGTTTTGAAAGTATTCTTGATTATGTTATGTTTTATAATGAGGTTGAAGTTATTTTTGTTGTAGTTGCGAGATTGATAGCCAGGGTTGTAAGTCCATAAATATTTGTTTATCTCCATTGTTATGAGGTGTTTTGATTTGAACAGCAGTATCAGATCAGAAATTCTCTTCGGAATTGAAGTGGTACTAGATTTGTTTTCTGCAACCTGTCCACGCACAACATGTTGTCAGGTGATGAAGTCCAGCGGAGCGGACGTATATTTTTGTGCTCCGATAAATTTTATATTTTAACCAAAGAACTGTATTAGTATCATACCATTGCTCATACTAACCGTTTTGTATGAGACTGCTCAATTAACAATCATGCAACGAAGCTCGATCGCTGAGTTAAAGATTTCGTGGTCAGGAGACTTTGAATCACTCAAACGGTTTGTCAAAGAGTCGTTAAACATTGTCGGGACATGGTCTTCGCCTGGCAGAGAGAAAAAGTTATTTTCAAGGAGTGATGTTAACATACAATGGTGGCAAAAAAAGAAATTTTTAGCTGTTGACGGTCCAGAGGCAAGTAAAGTTATTCGTTGTCTTTTAATTTTTATCGATAGTTCGTTCGTAGAACACTGCTCCAATAACATTGAAGTTTCGTCTGATAAATGCCAGTGTACCAGGGTGGAAATGGAAGGTGTAAAGTTAGATATTGTAATTTCAGAAGCTAAATTTAATAAACAATCGGACGCACTTAAAAAAATACACAACGAGATGGCCAATCTTATTTCTAAGGCCGCTGATTTGGGCGATATTCCCACAGAGTATCTTCAAAATGACAAAATTCAGCGTTTAGAAGCAGACATTGATATATTAGTCAGAGGACGAAATTCCGAGGTAAATGAATCAAATAATATTATTGACACTCTTCACAAAAAAAGTGAACTAATTGAAGCGTCAAATGTGGCCCTTAAACAAGAAATTGTCGGCTTAAAAATGCTAAAGTCATCAAACCATTGTAATGACATGGGTAATTGGAACAGCGAACAATGCGATCACCAAAGTCTAGATCTCATTAATCAGGGGACCAAACAAAAACAAATGCAAAAATATGGTAATCGTACTCAAAGTTTGGTTAATAATCTTGAAGGTTGCCTAAATGATAAGGCAACCATGCATGAAGTCTCTATTATGGTGAATAGTAAAGAATGCACAAAAGAAGTCAACCATGTAATTGAGCAGCGACATTTTCCATACATGTCATCGGACACAATGCATAGTGAGGATTTTGGGAGGAATCTAACCCCTGAGTAGATTGGTAGTTTACCATTAATCGAAATTAATGTACCCAAGCCTTCTAATCGTTCGTTTAATCGGGTTCAACAACAACAACAACAACAACAACAACAACAACAACAACAAGCTAGCCAAAATCAAACAAACCAGCCTAAAAGATCGGCAAGAAATAATCCCAATGCATGATCAGAATTTCTTTTGGAAACGGAAACGAGACTTCAATTGGCAAAAATGAATTGTACCCAAAATTAATTGAAATTAATGTACCCAAGCCTTCTAATCGTTCGTTTAATCGGGTTCAACAACAACAACAACAAAAACAACAACAACAACAACAACAACAACAAGCTAGCCAAAATCAAACAAACCAACCTAAAAAATCGACAAGAAGTAAGCTCCCAATGCATGATCAGGATTTCTTTTGGAAACGGAAACGAGACTTAAATTGGCAAAATTACCTGACATTTGTTCGTGCGACAATGAGACAGTAAACACAATTCCTGTTATAATTTCGAAACGAATTAATAAGAAATATAATGTGCGAAATAGGGCGCAAAATTTGATTAGTGTTTCCTTGGAAAAGCCTAAAACCCGTGGTCATGCAAAAAATAATTGTATCTATGTCTCCACCAGTTCTAAAACAGTATCCCAGTCTCTCGATCCTAATGCAGTCGTTCTCGGACCGGAATCGCAAGTTGTTGGGATGATAGAACTTTCCGAGGAATTGAAGTTAGCACATTTAAATATACGATCCCTACGAAACACAGCCATTTCTTGCAGTTGAAAGAACTCGTTAGAACAAATAGAATTGACGTCTTTACTACCTCCGAGACATGGTTGAACACTACGGTAACAAATAAGAAATTAGAAATCGATGGTTACAAATTACATCGCCTGGATCGATTGTATAAGAAAGGTGGCGGTGTTTGTGCATACGTTCGTAAAAACATAAAGTCATCGGTAATCAAAGAACTTACTCAGATATCTGACACAAGCTTCCATCAATTATGGATTAATTTGCAGTATAAGAAAACTAAGTTTTTACTGGCCTGTGTCTGTTATCGTCCTCCAGATTGTCCACTTGACTGTTTCGAAAATTCTCTTAAACCTCAGTACGTCCATGCTCGTAGTATGCGATAACCGATCATCATCTTGGGAGACCTAAATTGCAACATGCTGAACACAACAAGTCGAGAATGTAAATCATTAACCGAAATGACGTCAGAACTCAATCTCAAACAAATAATCGAATCTCCAACCCGCATCACAGACATTAGCCAATCATTGATTGACGTGATTTTAGTCAGTTCTCCTAATACCGTACGTGACAGTGGTGTCCTTAACTGCACTATCAGTGATCATCTACCCGTATATGTTACGCTTAAGCTAAAGTCTACCAAACCACCACCCACCCACATTACAGTTCGCAGCTATAGGAACTACGACTCCGAATTATTTGCCGCTGATCTCGCATCTAAATCTGAACGCCTTCTTTCCATCTTTTCAGTCTGATATTAAAGAAAAACTCAAAATTTTCGATGACGTACTTCAGACCACCCTCGATTCTCATGCTCCAATAAAGACCCTAAAAGTCAGTGGCAGACCGTGCCCTTTTCTGACACCTGAAATAAAAGAACTGATGTGCAAGAGAGAGCGACTACACCGTCTTTTTCTTAAGACACGAAACTACAGCGATTGGTGCAACTTCAAAGCAGCTCGTAACGCTGTTAAAGACCGAAATCATTAAAGCACAATCATGTCTACAATGAAGTGATGAAGCATAAGAACAAAACGAGTTCCTTATGGAAAATTATAAAAGATACTGTAGCTTACAAAGAAAAAGAGATGGTCGTCTATAGCATAACCTGAAGTTCAGGCCCTAATTTGAAATAGGGCCTGACACAAAACCTGTCTAGACCGTGGGACGCCCACATGTTATTGTTAGACACACATGCAATATGATTGACAAGTGTTGTAGATTTCGTTACACAAAAAATTTATATTCTTATGAACATGTCCACAGAGCATTTTTCTTTTTAATTAAACTTAAAAATTCAAGGTACTTTTATATAATTAAGAGTCAGTTTCTCTATTTAACCGAACAGGCGAACAGCAAACAAAGATTTAATTAGTCAGTTCTGTGCACGGCTTGACTGCCAAGCTAATTCTCAAGGTCTCAACTTGCTGGACGCGGATATACTCTAACTAATAACAGCAACAATTAAATTCCCAATCATACCACGAAGAAGGCGATGTAGCTCAGAAAACAACGCCGGTAGGACCTGATATTAAAAATAAGACTTTTGCCGGCGAAGCAAGTTGGCAGTACATCTTGGCTGTCAACAACAAGCTTTCGAATACATGACTAGTTTGGCTGTTCTTTCAGCGTCGTGTGTGTGTCCAAAATTCGTCAAAGATTTTGATGAAGCCCTTTCAAAATACTGTATGTTTGATTTATTTTCTGCCATAAAGCATAAAGGAAAAGAAATTCGAAAAAACCGATACTGGAATTTGTTACGTGCGGTTGACCTTTATATTAATTCTCGCCTTGACCGAGCTATTTTTAAAACTGTTGTTTATGTGAACTTGCAACCAATCAAAATCCTTCATGATGCTGATCAACCAATCAGATTTCCCGTCCACCAGGTGGACGGGAATCCCACAGTTTTGATAGGTTTTGTGTCAGGCCCTATTCTGTGATAGGGCCTGAACTTCAGGTTATCTATAGCAAAGACCCAAAGATAATTGCTGAAGAGTTCACCACTTTTTTTCTTATGTTAGGGAAAACACAGCCATAGCAGCATCTCAATTATTACAAGATTATAATATTTACCCTGATACTCCACCCACTACAGCGTTTAATAGAAATTACACTGTATACGAATCTGAGATGTTTAATTTTAACCCTGTCTCCTGTTCTGAAGTTAAAAACATAACGTCCATGCCCACCAACAAGGCTCCAGGTAAAGATAAAGTAAGCATGCGCATTATTAAGGACTGCTTACCAGTCATCCTCGGACCATTAACAGATTTTATTAATGCTTCACTGACGTCTTCTGAGTTCCCACAATCCTGAAAGGAGGCAGAAGTTATTCCACTAATAAAGGAGGGAGATCATGAACCGCCATCCAACAATCGTCCCCTCTCCTTACTTATAGTTGTTTCAAAAATTTGGGAGAAGGTCGTTTTATGCCAATTTACAACATTTTTGTTCCATAATGAATGCCTGACATCGCATCAAAGCGGTAACAGAAGATATCATTCCTCCGAAACTTTGAACGTTTTGGTTCATGATACAATATTGGAAGCTATGAACCAGAAATCTGTAACTGCACTTATATTATTAGATTTATCGAAGGCATTTGATAGCGTACATCACCCAACATTGCTTCATAAGTTAAGATACATTGCCGCATCTCCTGAGGTAGTGAAGTGGTTCGAAAGCTACTTAACGGGCAGATCACAATTTGCCCGTATTGGAACGTCTGTTTCCTAAAAGAGAGTTCTGCCATTGGAAAAGAAAGTTTTTCGATATCAAAAGAGCCTTACCATTTGAAAAGAGAGTTTTGCTATGTGAAAAATCAGTTTTGCGACGTGTAATATTGCTTTACTACTTGACAATGGGTTCGGCTATTTGAAAAAGGTGTTCTGCCATTTGAAAAGAGAGCTCGGCCATTTGAAAAGAGAGTTTTGACATCTGACAAGAGAGTTTTGCCATCTGAAAAGAGAGTTTTGCGATTGGAAAAGGGATTTCTGCAATTTTAAATGCGAGTTTTGCCATCTGAAAAGAGAGTTTTGCCATTTCAAAAGAGCCTTGCCATTTGAAAAGAGAGTTTTGCCACGTGAAAAGCCAGTTTTTCCATGTGAAAACATACTTTTGCTATTGGAAAAGGGAGATCTGCTATTTGAAAGGAAACGTCCGCTATTTGAAAAGGGAGTTCTGCATTTGAAATTGGAGTTCTGGTTTTCGAAAAGGGAGTTCTGGTCTTTAAAAAGGAAGTTCTGCTATTTGACTAGGTAGTTCTGCTATAAGAAAACGGAGTTCTGCTATTTGAAAAGGCGCTCAGCTATTTGAAAAGAGAGATCTAGTCTTCGAAAAGGGAGTTCTGCTATTTGAAGAGAAAGCTCCGCTATTTGAAAAGAGAATTCTGCTATTTCAAAAAGGAGTTCTGCTCTTTGAAAAGGGAGTTCTTCTACTTGAAAGGGAGTTCTCCTAATTGCTAAGGGAGTTCTGCCATTTGAAAAGGGAGTTCAGCTTTTTGAAGAGGAGTTCTGCTCTTTTGAAAGGGAGTTCTGCTATTTGAAAGGAATGCTCCGCTATTTGAATAGTGAGTCCTGCTATTTGAAAAGGGAGTTATGTCTGCTCTTTGAAAAAAAAACTCCCCTATCTGACAAGGCAGTTCTGCTATTTGAAAAGGGACATCCGCTCTTTGAAAAGGGAATTCTTATGTTCGAAATAGGGGATCTGGTTTTTGAAAGGGGAGTTCTGCTATTTAAAAAGGGAGTGCTGCTATTTAAAAAGGGAGTTCTGGTATTTGACTAGGTAGTTCTGCTATTTGAGAAGGGAGTTCAGCTATTTGAAAAGGGAGATCTGCTCTTTGAAAAGGGAGTACTGCTATTTCAAGAGAAACCTCCGCTATTTGAAAAGGGAATTCCGCTCTTTGCAAAGTGAGTTCTGCTATTTTACTAGGTAGTTCCGCTATTTGAAAAGGGAGTTCAGCTATTTGAAAAGGGAGTTCAGCAATTTGAAAAGGTAGTTCTGCGCTTTGGAAAAGGATTTTCTGCTATTTGAAAAGGGAATTCTGCTCTTTGAAACGGGAGTCTTTCTATATGAAAGGGAGTTCTCCTCTTTGAAGACGAAGTTCTGCTATTTGAAAAGGGATATCTGCTCTTTGAAACGGGAGTTCTGCTATTTGAAAAGAAAGTCGCGCTATTTGAAAAGGGAGCCCTGCTATTTCGAAAGAAACTTCTGCTCTTTGAAAAGGGATTTCCTTTGTTCGAAATTGGAGATCTGGCGTTTGAAAAGGCAGTTTTGCTATTTAAAAAGGGAGTTCTGCTATTTGACTAGGTGGTCTTCTATAAGAAAACCGAGTTCTGCTATTTGAAAAGGGAGCTCAGATATTTGAAAAGAGAGATGTTGTCTTTGAAAACGGAGTTCTGGTATTTGAAGAGAAAGCTCCGTTATTTGAAAAGAGAATTCTCCTATTTGATAAGGGAGTTCTGCCATTTGAAAAGAGAGATCAGCTTTTTGAAAAGGTAGATCTGCTATTTGTAACGGGAGTTCTGCTATTTCAAGAGGAGTTATGCTCTTTTGAAAGGGAGTTCTGCTATTTGAAAGGAATGCTTCGCTATTTGAAAAGGGAGTTCTGCTATTTGAAAAGGGAGTTCTGTCTCCTCTTTGAAAAGACGGCTCCGCTATTTGAAAAGGGACTTCTGGTATTTGAAAAGGGAGTTCTCCTCTGGACTTCTTCTGTTCGAAATTGGAGATCTGGTTTTGAAACAGTAGTTCTGCTATTTAAAAAGGGCGTTCTGCTATTTGACTAGGTAGTTCTGCTGTTTAAAAAGAGAGTTCTTCTGTTTGAAAAGGGAGTTCAGGTATTTGAAAAGGGAAATCTCCCCATCGAAAAGGGAGTTCTGCTATTTCAAGAGAAAGCTCCGCCATTTGAAAAGGGAATTCCGCTCTTTCAAAAGGGAGTTCTGTTATTTTACTAGGTAGTTCCGCTATTTGAAAAGGGAGTTCAGCCATTTGAAAAGGGAGTTCAGCTATTTGAAAAGGTAGATCTGCGCTTTGGAAAAGGATTTTCTGCTATTTGAAAAGGGAGTTCTGCCATTTGAAACGGGAGTCTTTCTATATGAAAGGGAATTCTCCTCTTTGAAAAGGAAGTTCTGCTGTTTGAAAAGAGAGATCTGCTTTTGGAAAGGGGGTTCTGCTATTTGAAAAGGGCGTTCTGCTATTTGAAAGGGAGTTCTGCTATTCGAAAAGTGAGTTCAGCTCTTTGAAAGGAAAGCTTAGCTATTTGAAAAGGGAGTTCTGCTATATGAAAAGGGAGTTCTGCTATTTGAAAAGGGAGTTCTGCTATTTGAAAGGAAAGCTTCGCTATTTGAAAAGGGAGTTCTGCTGTTTGAAAACTGCGTTCTCCTTTTCGAAACGAAAGCTCCGCTATTTGAAAAGGGAGTTCTGCTTTTGAAAAGGGAGTTCAGCTATTTGGAAAGGGAGTTCAGCTATTTGAAAGGAAAGCTTCGCTATTAGAAAAGGGAGTTCTGCTATATGAAAAGGGAGTTCTGCTGTTTGAAAGGAAAGCTTCGCTATTTGAAAAGGGTGTTCTGCTATTTGAAAAGCAAGTCCTGCTATTTGAAAATGAAATTCTGCTATTTGAAAAGGGAGTTCTGCTATTTGAAAGGAAAATTCGCTATTTGAAAAGGGAGTTCTGCTCTTTGAAAAGAAAGCTCCTCTGTTTGAAAAGGGAGTTCTGCTTTTGCAAAGGGTGTTCTCCTATTTGGAAAGGAAGTTCTGCTATTTGAAAGAGAGTTTTACAGTATGAAAAGGAGTTCTGCTACTTGTAAAGGAAAGTCTGCTATTTGAAAAGGCAGTTCTGCTATTTGAAAGGAAAGCTCGGCTATTGGAAAAGGGAGTTCTGCTATTTGAAAAGGGAGTTCTGCTGTTTGAAAGGAAAGCTTCGCTATTTGAAAATGGAGTTCTGCTATTTGAAAAGCAAGTCCTGCTATTTGAAAAGGGAGCTCCGCTATTTGAAAAGGGAGTTCTGTCTGTTCTTTGAAAGGAGGCCTCCGCTATTTGAAAAGGGAGTTCTGCTCTTTGAAAAGAAAGCTCCGCTATTTGAAAAGGGAGTTCTCCTTTTGAAACGGGTGTCATGCTATTTGAAAAGGGAGTTCTGCTATTCGAAAGGGAGTTCTGCTGCATGAAAAGGAAGTTCTGCTATTTGAAAAGGGACTTCTGCTATTTGAAAGGAGAGCTTGGCTATTTGAAAAGCCAGTTCTGCTATATAAAAAAGGAGTTCTGCTCTTTGAAAGGAAAGCTCCGCTATTTCAAAAGGGAGTTCTGCTTTTGAAAAGGGAGTTCTGCTATTTGAAAAGGGATTTCTGCTATTTGAAAGGGAGTTTTGCTATTTGAAAGGAAAGCTTGGCTATTTGAAAAGGGAGTTCTGCTATTTAAAAAGGGAGTTTTGCTTTTGAAAAGGTAGTTCTGGTATTTGAAAGGGAGTTCTGCTATTTGAAAAGGGGGTTCAGATATATGAAAGGAAAGCTTGGCTATTTCAAAAGGGAGTTCTGCTATGTGAAAAGGAAGTTCTGCTGTTTCAAAGGAAAGTTTCATTAATTGAAAAGGGAGTTCTGCTATTTGAAAAGCAAGTCCTGTTATTTGAAAAGGAAGTTCTGCTATTTGAAAAGGGAGTACTGCTATTTGAAAGGAAAATTCGCTATTTGAATAGGGAGTTCTGCTATTTGAAAAGGAAAGTCTGCTATTTGAAAAGGGAGTTCTGCTATTTGAAAGGAAAGCTTGGCTATTTGAAAAGGGAGTTCTGCTATTTGAAAGGGGAGTTCTGCTATTTGAAAAGGGAGTTCTGCTATTTGAAAGGAAAGCTTGGCTATTTGAAAAGGGAGTTCTGCTATTTTAAAGGGAGTTCTGCTATTTGAAAAGGGAGTTCAGATATTTGAAAGGAAAGCTTGGCTATTTGAAAAGGGAGTTCTGCTATATGACAAGGGAGTTCTGCTGTTTGAAAGGAAAGCTTCGCCATTTGAAAAGGGTTTCTGCTATTTGAAAAGCAAGTCCTGCTATTTGAAAATGAAGTTCTGCTACTTGTAAAGGAAAGTCTGCTATTTGAAAAGGCAGTTCTGCTATTTCAAAGGAAAGCTCGGCTATTGGAAAAGGGAGTTCTGCTATTTGAAAAGGGAATTTTGCTGTTTGAAAGGAAAGCTTCGCTATTTGAAAAGGGAGTTCTGCTATTTGAAAAGCAAGTCCTGCTATTTGAAAAGGGAGCTCCGCTATTTGAAAAGGGAGTTCTGTCTGTTCTTTGAAAGGAGGCCTCCGCTATTTGAAAAGGGAGTTCTGCTCTTTGAAAAGAAAGCTCCGCTATTTGAAAAGGGAGTTCTGGTTTTGAAACGGGTGTTATGCTATTTGAAAAGGGAGTTCTGCTATTCGAAAGGGAGTTCTGCTGCATGAAAAGGAAGTTCTGCTATTTGAAAAGGGACTTCTGCTATTTGAAAGGAGAGCTTGGCTATTTGAAAAGCCAGTTCTGCTATATAAAAAAGGAGTTCTGCTCTTTGAAAGGAAAGCTCCGCTATTTCAAAAGGGAGTTCTGCTTTTGAAAAGGGAGTTCTGCTATTTGAAAAGGGATTTCTGCTATTTGAAAGGGAGTTTTGCTATTTGAAAGGAAAGCTTGGCTATTTGAAAAGGGAGTTCTGCTATTTAAAAAGGGAGTTTTGCTTTTGAAAAGGTAGTTCTGGTATTTGAAAGGGAGTTCTGCTATTTGAAAAGGGGGTTCAGATATATGAAAGGAAAGCTTGGCTATTTCAAAAGGGAGTTCTGCTATGTGAAAAGGAAGTTCTGCTGTTTCAAAGGAAAGTTTCATTAATTGAAAAGGGAGTTCTGCTATTTGAAAAGCAAGTCCTGTTATTTGAAAAGGAAGTTCTGCTATTTGAAAAGGGAGTACTGCTATTTGAAAGGAAAATTCGCTATTTGAATAGGGAGTTCTGCTATTTGAAAAGGAAAGTCTGCTATTTGAAAAGGGAGTTCTGCTATTTGAAAGGAAAGCTTGGCTATTTGAAAAGCAAGTCCTGCTATTTGAAAATGAAGTTCTGCTATTTGAAAAGGGAGTTCTGCTATTTGAAAAGGGAGTTCTGCTATTTGAAAGGAAAGCTTGGCTATTTGAAAAGGGAGTTCTGCTATTTTAAAGGGAGTTCTGCTATTTGAAAAGGGAGTTCAGATATTTGAAAGGAAAGCTTGGCTATTTGAAAAGAGAGCTCTGCTATATGAAAAGGGAGCTCTGCTGTTTGAAAGGAAAGCTTCGCCATTTGAAAAGGGAGTTCTGCTATTTGAAAAGCAAGTCCTGCCATTTGAAAATGAAGTTCTGCTATTTGAAAAAGGAGTTCTGCTATTTGAAAGGAAAATTCGCTATTTGAAAAGGGAGTTCTGCTCTTTGAAAAGAAAGCTCCTCTGTTTGAAAAGGGAGTTCTGCTTTTGAAAAGGGTGTTCTCCTATTTGGAAAGGGAGTTCTGCTATTTGAAAGAGAGTTTTGCAGCATGAAAAGGAGTTCTGCTACTTGTAAAGGAAAGTCTGCTATTTGAAAAGGCAGTTCTGCTATTTGAAAGGAAAGCTCGGCTATTGGAAAAGGGAGTTCTGCTATTTGAAAAGGGAGTTTTGCTGTTTGAAAGGAAAGCTTCGCTATTTGAAAAGGAGTTCTGCTATTTGAAAAGCAAGTCCTGCTATTTGAAAAGGGAGCTCCGCTATTTGAAAAGGGAGTTCTGTCTGTTCTTTGAAAGGAGGCCTCCGCTATTTGAAAAGGGAGTTCTGCTCTTTGAAAAGAAAGCTCGGCTATTTGAAAAGGGAGTTCTCCTTTTGAAACGGGTGTCATGCTATTTGAAAAGGGAGTTCTGCTATTCGAAAGGGAGTTCTGCTGCATGAAAAGGAAGTTCTGCTATTTGAAAAGGGACTTCTGCTATTTGAAAGGAGAGCTTGGCTATTTGAAAAGCCAGTTCTGCTATATAAAAAAGGAGTTCTGCTCTTTGAAAGGAAAGCTCCGCTATTTCAAAAGGGAGTTCTGCTTTTGAAAAGGGAGTTCTGCTATTTGAAAAGGGATTTCTGCTATTTGAAAGGGAGTTTTGCTATTTGAAAGGAAAGCTTGGCTATTTGAAAAGGGAGTTCTGCTATTTAAAAAGGGAGTTTTGCTTTTGAAAAGGTAGTTCTGGTATTTGAAAGGGAGTTCTGCTATTTGAAAAGGGGGTTCAGATATATGAAAGGAAAGCTTGGCTATTTCAAAAGGGAGTTCTGCTATGTGAAAAGGAAGTTCTGCTGTTTCAAAGGAAAGTTTCATTAATTGAAAAGGGAGTTCTGCTATTTGAAAAGCAAGTCCTGTTATTTGAAAAGGAAGTTCTGCTATTTGAAAAGGGAGTACTGCTATTTGAAAGGAAAATTCGCTATTTGAATAGGGAGTTCTGCTATTTGAAAAGGAAAGTCTGCTATTTGAAAAGGGAGTTCTGCTATTTGAA
The DNA here is from genome assembly GCA_902702795.2 of Paramuricea clavata. NCBI lineage: Eukaryota > Metazoa > Cnidaria > Anthozoa > Malacalcyonacea > Plexauridae > Paramuricea > Paramuricea clavata. The sequence continues at coordinate 23,983 of CACRXK020001637.1, forward strand.
AGGAAAGCTTGGCTATTTGAAAAGGGAGTTCTGCTATTTGAAAGAGGAGTTCTGCTATTTGAAAAGGGAGTTCTGCTATTTGAAAGGAAAGCTCCCCTATTTGAAAAGGGAGTTCTGCTTTTGGAAAGGGAGTTCTGCTATTTGAAAAGGGAGTGCTGCTTTTTGACAGGAAGTTCTGCGATTTGAAAAGTGAGTTCAGCTCTTTGAAAGGAAGGCTTACCAATTTGAAAAGGGAGTTCTCCTATATGAAAAGGGAGTTCAGCTATTTGAAAAGGGAGTTCTACTATTTGAAAGGAAAGCTTGGCTATTTGAAAAGAGAGTTCTGCTGTTTGAAAAGTGAGTTCTCCTCTTTGAAAGGAAAGCTCCGCTATTTGAAAAGGGAGTTCTGCCTTTGAAAAGGGAGTTCAGCTATTTGAAAAGGGAGTTCTGCTATTTGAAAGGAAAGCTTCGCTATTTGAAAAGGGAGTTCTGCTCTATGAAAAGGGAGTTCTGCTGTTTGAAAGGAGAGCTTCGCTATTTGAAAAGGGAGTTCTGCTATTTGAAAGGAAAGCTTGGCTATTTGAAAAGGGAGTTCTGCTATTTGAAAAGGGAGTTCTGGTCTTTGAAAGGAAAGCTCCCCTATTTGAAAAGGGAGTTCTGCTTTTGGAAAGGGAGTTCTGCTATTTGAAAAGGGAGTGCTGCTTTTTGACAGGAAGTTCTGCGATTTGAAAAGTGAGTTCAGCTCTTTGAAAGGAAGGCTTACCAATTTGAAAAGGGAGTTCTCCTATATGAAAAGGGAGTTCAGCTATTTGAAAAGGGAGTTCTACTATTTGAAAGGAAAGCTTGGCTATTTGAAAAGAGAGTTCTGCTGTTTGAAAAGTGAGTTCTCCTCTTTGAAAGGAAAGCTCCGCTATTTGAAAAGGGAGTTCTGCCTTTGAAAAGGGAGTTCAGCTATTTGAAAAGGGAGTTCTGCTATTTGAAAGGAAAGCTTCGCTATTTGAAAAGGGAGTTCTGCTCTATGAAAAGGGAGTTCTGCTGTTTGAAAGGAGAGCTTCGCTATTTGAAAAGGGAGTTCTGCTATTTGAAAGGAAAGCTTGGCTATTTGAAAAGGGAGTTCTGCTATTTGAAAAGGGAGTTCTGGTCTTTGAAAGGAAAGCTCCCCTATTTGAAAAGGGAGTTCTGCTTTTGGAAAGGGAGTTCTGCTATTTGAAAAGGGAGTGCTGCTTTTTGACAGGAAGTTCTGCTATTTGAAAAGTGAGTTCAGCTCTTTGAAAGGAAGGCTTACCAATTTGAAAAGGGAGTTCTGCTATATCAAAAGGGAGTTCAGCTATTTGAAAAGGGAGTTCTACTATTTGAAAGGATCGAAAGCTTGGCTATTTGAAAAGAGAGTTCTGCTGTTTGAAAAGTGAGTTGTCCTCTTTGAAAGGAAAGCTCCACTATTTGAAAAGGGAGTTCTGCCTTTGAAAAGGGAGTTCAGCTATTTGAAAAGGGAGTTCTGCTATTTGAAAGGAAAGCTTCGCTATTTGAAAAGGGAGTTCTGCTCTATGAAAAGGGAGTTCTGCTGTTTGAAAGGAAAGCTTCGCTATTTTAAAAGGGAGTTCTGCTATTTGAAAAGGAACTCCTGCTATTTGAAAATGAAGTTTTGCTATTTGAAAAGGGAGCTCTGCTATTTGAAAGGAAAATTCGCTATTTGAAAAGAGAGTTCTGCTCTTTGAAAAGAAAGCTCCGCTGTTTGAAAAGGGAGTTCTGCTTTTGCAAAGGGTGTTCTCCTATTTGGAAACGGAGTTCTGCTATTCGAAAGGGAGTTTTGCAATATGAAAAGGGAGTTCTGCTATTTGAAAAGGAAAGTCTGCTATTTGAAAAGGCAGTTCTGCGTTTTGAAAGGAAAGCTCGGCTATTGGAAAAGGGAGTTCTGCTATTTGAAAGGAGAATTCGCTATTTGAGAAGGCAGGTCCGCTATTTGAAAAGGGAGTTCTGTCTGTTCTTTGAAAAGAGGGCTCAGCTATTTGAAAAGGAGTTCTGCTCTTTGAAAAGAAAGCTCCGCTACTTGAAAAGGGAGTTCTGCTTTTGAAAAGGGTGTTCCGCTATTTGAAAAGGGAGTTCTGCTATTCGAAAGTGAGTTCTGCTGCACGAAAAGGGAGTTCTGCTATTTGAAAAGAGAGTTCTGCTATTTGAAAGGAAAGCTTGGCTATTTGAAAAGCGAGTTCTTCCATATAAAAAAGGAGTTCTGCTCTTTGAAAGGGAAGCTCCGCTATTTGAAAAGGGAGTTCTGCTTTTGAAAAGGGAGTTCTGCTATTTGAAAAGGGAGTTCTGCTCTTTGAAATGGAGTTCTGCTATTTGAAAGGAAAGCTTGGCTATTTGAAAAGGGAGTTCTGCTATTTAAAAGGGAGTTTTGCTTTTGAAAAGGGAGTTCTGCTATTTTAAAGGAAGTTCCGCTATTTGAAAAGGGAGTTCAGATATTTGAAAGGAAGGCTTGGCTATTTCAAAAGAGAGTTCTGCTATTTGAAAGGAAAGCATCGCTATTTGAAAAGGGAGTTCTGCTCTACGAAAAGGGAGTTCTGCTGTTTGAAAGGAAAGCTTCGCTATTTGAAAAGGCAGTTCTGCTATTTGAAAAGGAAGTCCTGCTATTTGAAAATGAAGTTCTGCTATTTGAAAAGGGAGTTCTGCTATTTGAAAGGAAAATTCGCTACTTGAAAAGAGAGTTCTGCTCTTTGAAAAGAAAGCTCCGCTGTTTGAAAAGGGAGTTCTGCTTTTGCAAAGGGTGTTCTCCTATTTGGAAACGGAGTTCTGCTATTCGAAAGGGAGTTTTGCAATTTGAAAAGGGAGTTCTGCTATTTGAAAAGGAAAGTCTGCTATTTGAAAAGGCAGTTCTGCGTTTTGAAAGGAAAGCTCGGCTATTGGAAAAGGGAGTTCTGCTATTTGAAAAGAGAATTCGCTATTTGAAAACGGAGGTCCGCTATTTGAAAAGGGAGTTCTGTCTGTTCTTTGAAAAGAGGGCTCAGCTATTTGAAAAGAAGTTCTGCTCTTTGAAAAGAAAGCTCCGCTACTTGAAAAGGGACTTCTGCTTTTGAAAAGGGTGTTCCGCTATTTGAAAAGGGAGTTCTGCTATTCGAAAGGGAGTTCTGCTGCATGAAACGGGAGTTCTGCTATTTGAAAAGGGACTTCTGCTATTTGAAAGGAAAGCTGGCTATTTGAAAATCGAGTTCTGCTATATAAAAAAGGAGTTCTGCTCTTTGAAAGGAAAGCTCCGCTATTTGAAAAGGGAGTTCTGCTTTTGAAAAGGGAGTTCTGCTATTTGAAAAGGGAGTTCTGCTATTTGAAAAGGGAGTTCAGATATTTGAAAGGAAAGCTTGGCTATTTGAAAAGGGAGTTCTGCTATTTAAAAGTGAGTTTTGCTTTTGAAAAGGGAGTTCTGCTATTTTAAAGGAAGTTCCGCTATTTGAAAAGGGAGTTCAGATATTTGAAAGGAAAGCTTGGCTATTTCAAAAGAGAGTTCTGCTATTTGAAAGAAAAGCATCGCTATTTGAAAAGGGAGTTCTGCTCTATGAAAAGGGAGTTCTGCTGCTTGAAAGGAAAGCTTCGCCATTTGAAAAGGGAGTTCTGCTATTTGAAAAGCAAGTCCTGCTATTTGAAAATGAAGTTCTGCTATTTGAAAAGGGAGTTCTGCTATTTGAAAGGAAAATTCGCTATTTGAAATGGGAGTTCTGCTCTTTGAAAAGAAAGCTCCTCTGTTTGAAAAGGGAGTTCTGCTTTTGCAAAGGGTGTTCTCCTATTTGGAAAGGGAGTTCTGCAATTTGAAAGAGAGTTTTGCAGTATGAAAAGGAGTTCTGCTACTTGAAAAGGAAAGTCTGCTATTTGAAAAGGCAGTTCTGCAATTTGAAAGGAAAGCTCGGCTATTGGAAAAGGGAATTCTGCTATTTGAAAAGGGAGTTCTGCTATTTGAAAGGAAAGCTCGGCTATTGGAAAAGGGAGTTCAGCTATTTGAAAGGGGAGTTCTGCTATTTAAAATGAAGGCATCGCTATTTGAAAAGGGAGTTCTGCTCTATGAAAAGGGAGTCCTGCTGTTTGAAAGGAAAGCTTCGCTATTTGAAAAGGGAGTTCTGCTATTTGAAAAGGAAGTCCTGCTATTTAAAAATGAAGTTCTGTTATTTGAAAAGGGAGTTCTGCTATTTGAAAGGATAATTCGCTACTTGAAAAGAGAGTTCTGCTCTTTGAGAAGAAAGCTCCGCTGTTTGAAAAGGGAGTTCTGCTTTTGCAAAGGGTGTTCTCCTATTTGGAAACGGAGTTCTGCTATTCGAAAGGGAGTTTTGCAATTTGAAAAGGGAGTTCTGCTATTTGAAAAGGAAAGTCTGCTATTTGAAAAGGCAGTTCTGCGTTTTGAAAGGAAAGCTCGGCTATTCGAAAAGGGAGTTCTGCTATTTGAAAGGAGAATTCACTATTTGAAAAGGGAGGTCCGCTATTTGAAAAGGGAGTTCTGTCTGTTCTTTGAAAAGAGGGCTCAGCTATTTGAAAAGGAGTTCTGCTCTTTGAAAAGAAAGCTCCGCTACTTGAAAAGGGAGTTCTGCTTTTGAAAAGGGTGTTCCGCTATTTGAAATGGGAGTTCTGCTATTCGAAAGGGAGTTCTGCTGCATGAAAAGGGAGTTCTGCTATTTGAAAAGGGACTTCTGCTATTTGAAAAGAAAGCTTGGCTATTTGAAAAGGCAGTTCTCCTACTTGAAAAGAAAGTTCCGCTCTTTGAAAAGGGAGTTCTGCTATTTGAAAACAATGCTCCGCCATTTGAAAAGTGAGTTTTGCTATTTAAAAAGAAAGTTCCAATATTTGAAAAGGGAGTTCTGCTATTTGAAAATAATGCTACGCTATTTGAAAAGGGAGTTCTGCCATTTGAAACGAAGTTCCGCTATTTGAAAAGGGAGTTCTGCTATTTGAAAAGAATGCTCCTCTATTTGAAAAGGGAGTTCAGCTATTTGTAAAGAATGCTCCGCTATTTGAAAAGGGAGTTCTGCTTTTTGAAAAAAAAGTTCCGCTGTTTGAAAAGGGAGTTCTGCTATTTGAAAAGAAAGTTTCGCTATTTGAAAAGGGAGTTCTGCTATTTGAAAAGAATGCTCCGCTATTTGAAAAGAGAGTTCTGCTACTTGAGGGGGAAGTTCCGCTATTTTAAAGGGAGTTCTGCTATTTGAAAAGAATGCTCCGCTATTTGAAAAGGGAGTTCTGCTATTCGAAGAGGAAGTTCCGCTATTGAAAAGGGAGTTCTGCTATTTGAAAAGAATGCTCCGCTATTTGAAAAGGGAGTTCTGCTATTTGAAAACTATGCTCCGCTCTTTGAAATGGGACTTCTGCTATTTGAAAGAAAGTTCCGCTATTTGAAATGGGAGTACTGTTTTTCGTTTCGCTATTTGAAAAGGGAGTTCTGCTATTTGAAAAGAAAGTTCCACTCATGGGCGTACCGGAAGGAAAAAATTAGGGGGGCGGAAAGAAATTTGCCCGACTTTTCGGGATTGTGCCCGACTAGTAGCGAAAAAATTTTTCGCGGAAAAAATATTTCGGCGACCAAAAAAATTTCGGTCAGAGTACCATTTTAAGGGTCAAAAATTTTTTCCGGAAACAAAATTTTTTTTGAAAGATCAACAAATTTTCCAAACAACAAAGAATCGACTGAATTTCCGACTAAATTGACAGAAGTTGTTCAATTTATTTTTATTACAAACCAAAATTGCCGACATTTGATCGAATATTGCCCGACAGCCCAAAAAATTGGGGGCTACCGCCCCCCGCCCCGGTACGCCTATGGTTCCACTATTTGAAAAGGGAGTTCTGCTATTTGAAAAGAATGCTCCGCTATTTGAAAAGGGAGATCTGCTATTTGAAAAGAAAGTTCCGGTATTTGAAAAGAGAGTTCTGCTATTTGAAAAGAATGCTCCGCAATTTGAAAAGAGAGTTCTGCTATTTGAAAAGAATGCTCGGCTATTCGAAAAGAGAGTTCTGCTATTTGAAAAGAAAGTTCCGCTTTTGAAAAGGGCGTTCTGCTATTTGAAAAGAAAGTTCCGCTATTTGAAAAGAGAGTTCTGCTATTTGAAAAGAATGCTCCGCAATTTGAAAAGAGAGTTCTGCTATTTGAAAAGAATGCTCCACTATTCGAAAAGAGAGTTCTGCTATTTGAAAAGAAAGTTCCGCTATTTGAAAAGGGAGTTCTGCTATTTGAAAAGAATGCTCCGCTATTTATAAAAGGGAGTTCTGTTATTTGAAAACAATGCTTCGCTATTTCAAAAGAGAGTTCTGCTTTAAGAAAAAAATTTCCGCTATTTGAAAAGGCAGTTCTGTTATTTGAAATGAATGCTCCGCTATTTGAAAAGGGAGTTCTGCTATTTGAAAAGAAAGGTCGCTATTTTAAAAGGGAGTTCTGCTATATGAAAAAATACTCCGCTATTTGAAAACAGAGTTCTGCTACTTGAGGGGAAAGTTCCGCTATTTTAAATGGGAGTTCTGCTATTTGAAAACAATGCTCCGCTATTTGAAAAGGGAGTGCTATTTTTCGTTTCGATATTTGAAATGGGAGTTTTTCTATTACAAAAGGGAGTTCTGCTATTTGAAAAGAGAGATCCGTTATTTGAAAAGGAAGATCTGCTATTTGCAAAGAATGCTCCCCTATTTGAAAAGAAAGTTCTGCTATTTGAAAAGAAAGTTCCGCTATTTGAAAAGGGAGTTCTGCTATTTGAAGAGAATGCTCCGCTATTTGAAAAGGGAGTTCTGCTATTTGAAAAGGATGCTACGCTATTTGAATAGGGAGTTCTGCTATTTGAAAAGAAAGTTCCAATATTTGAAAAGGGAGTTCTGCTATTTGAAAATAATGCTACGCTATTTGAATAGGGAGTTCTGCTATTTGAAAAGAAAGTTCCGCTATTTGAAAAGAGAGTTCTACTACTTGAGGAGAAAGTAGCGCGATTTGAAAAGGTAGTTCTGCTATTTGAAAAGAACGCTCCGCTATTTGAAAAGGGCGTTCTGCTATTTGAAAAGGAAGTTCCGCTATTTGAAAAGGGATTTCTGCTATTTGAAAATAAAGTCCCGCTATTTGAAAAGAGAGTTCTGCTATTTGAAAAGAATGCTCCGCAATTTGAAACGCGAATAAAACGAATAAAACCATTTATATCGAAGCGAATAAAACCATTTATATCAACTGAAACAGCAATCCAAATTTACAACGCTATAATTCAACCTCACTTTGATTACTGTAGTCCCATTTGGGACGAATTTGGCGCAACATTATGTGAAAAAATGCAAAAATTGCAGAATAGAGCTGCTAGAGTGATTACGAAATCCAACTACGATGTCAGCTATAGCATTCTCTTAGAGAAACTGCATTGGGACAATCTTTCCTTACGTAGGAAAAAGCACAAGTCTATATTAATGTTTAAAACTATCAATAAGCTAACGCCAGAGTATTTACAAAACATGTTTACATTTCGCAGCACAGATTATAACTTAAGAAATGCAGAAATGAAGCTAAATTTACCAAAACCACGTACGGACTTTATGAAGCGTAGTTTCTGCTACAGTGGAGCAAGTTTATGGAATGCGCTTCCTCAAACTGAACGTACGTCCAAATCATTGAGGCATTTCAAAAATGAAATTAATCAATTCTTGATATTATAATGGGATCCTCACACGGCAATCTTGGAAAACAGTGCATTTTAGTTAGGAAATTAGTGTGTATATAGTGATGTGTGAAATTTATTAATAGTTTTTGTATTTTATTCTACACTGAAGATTTTACCGTGTTTAAATAAATGTTCAATGTTCAATGTTCAAAACGAGAGTTCTGCTATTTGAAAAGAATGCTACGCTATTTGAGAAGAGAGTTTTCCTATTTGAAAAGAAAGTTCCGCTATTTGAAAAGGGATTTCTGCTATTTGAAAAGAATACTCCGCTATTTAAAAAGGGAGTTCTGCTATTAGAAAACAATGCTCCGCTATTTGAAAAGGGAGTTCCGCTATTTGAAAAGAAAGGTCCGTTATTTGAAATGGGAGTTCTGCTTTTTGAAAAGAATGCTCCGCTATTTGAAAAGGTATCACTCCTATTTGAAAACAATGCTCCGCCATTTGAAAAGGGAGTTCTGCTATTTGAAAAGAAAGTTCCACTATAAGAAAAGGGAGTTCTGCTATTTGAAATGAATGCTCCGGTGTTTTGAAAAGGGAGTTCTGCTATTTGAAAAGAATGCTCCGCTATCTGAAAAGGGGTTTCTGCTATTTGAAAAAATGCTCCGCTATTTGAAAAGAGAGTTCTGCTACTTGACGAGAAAGTTCCTCTAATTGAAAAAGGAGTTCTGCTATTTGAAAACAATCCTCCGCCGTTTGAAAAGGGAGTTCTGCTATTTGAAAAGAAAGTTCCACTATTTGAAAAAGGAGTTCTGCTATTTGAAAATAATGCTACGCTATTTGAAAAGGGAGTTCTGCTATTTGAAAAGAATGGTCCGCTTTTTGAAAAGGGAGTTCTGCTATTTGAAACGAAAGTTCCGCTATTTGAAAAGGGAGTGCTGCTATTTGAAAAGAATGCTCCTCCATTTGAAAAGGGAATTCTGCTGTTTGAAAAGAATGCTCCGCTATTTTAAAAGAGAGTTCTGCTAATTGAGGAGAAAGTTCCGCTATTTGAAAAGGGAGTTCTTCTATTTGAAAAGAATGCTACGCTATTTGAAAGGGAGTTCTGCTATTTGAAAAGAAAGTTCCACTATTTGAAAAGGGAATTCTGCTATTTGAAAATAATGCTACGCTATTTGAAAAGGGAGTTCTGCTATTTGAAAAGAATGCTCCGCTATTTGAAAAGGGAGTTCTGCTATTTGAAACGAAAGTTCCGCTATTTGAAAAGGCAGTTCTGGTATTTGAAAAGAATGCTCCTCTATTTCAAAAGGGAGTTCTGCTATTTGAAAACAATGCTCCGCTATTTGAAAAGAGAGTTCTGCTACTTGAGGAGAAAGTTCCGCTATTAGAGAAGGGAGTTCTTCTACTTGAAAAGAATGCTCCGCTATTTGAAAAGGGAGTTCTGCTATTTGAAAAGAAAGTTCCGCTATTTGAAATGGGAGTTCTGCTATTTGAAAAGAATGCTTCGCTATCTGAAAAGGGAGTTCTGCTATTTGAAAACAATGCTCCGCTACTTGAAAAGGGATTTCTGCTATTTGAAAAGAATGCTCCTCTATTTGAAAAGGGGGTCGTTCAATTTGAAAAGAATGTACCGCTATTTGAAAAGGGAGTTCTGCTATTTGAAAAGAAAGCTCCGCTATTTGGAAAGGGATGTCTGCTATCTGAAAAGAATGCGCCGCTATTTGAAAAGGGAGTTCTGCTATTTGAAAAGAATGCTCCGCTATTTGATAAGGGAGTTCTGCTATTTGAAACGAAAGTTTCGCTATTTGAAAAGGGAGTTCTGCTAATTGAAAAGAATGCTCCTCTATTTGAAAAGGGGGTTCTGCTATTTGAAAAGAATGCTCCGCTATTTGAAAAGAGAGTTCTGCTATTTGAAAACAATGCTCCGCTATTTGAAAAGGGATTTCTGCTATTTGAAAAGAATGCTCCTCTTTTGAAAAGGGGGTTCTTCTATTTGAAAAGAATGTACCGCTATTTGAAAAGGGAGTTCTGCTATTTGAAAAGAAAGCTCCGCTATTTGAAAAGGGAGTTCTGCTATTTGAAACGAAAGTTTCGTTATTTGAAAAGGGAGATCTGCTAATTGAAAAGAATGCTCCTCCATTTGAAAAGGGGGTTCTGCTATTTGAAAAGAATGCCCCGCTATTTGAAAAGAGAGTTGTGCTATTTGAAAACAATGCTCCGCCAATTTGAAAAGGGATTTCTTCTGTTTGAAAAGAATCCTCCTCTATTTGAAAAGGTGGTTCTTCTATTTGAAAAGAATGTACCGCTATTTGAAAAGGGAGTTCTGCTATTTGAAAAGAAAGCTCCGCTATTTGGAAAGGGAGGTCTGCTATCTGAAAAGAATGCTCCGCTATTTGAAAAGGGAGTTCTGCTATTTGAAAAGAAAGCTCCGCTATTTGGAAAGGGAGGTCTGCTATCTGAAAAGAATGCTCCGCTATTGGAAAAGGAAGTTCTGCTATTTGAAAAGAAAGCTCCGCTATTTGAAAAGGGAGTTCTGCTATTTAAAATAAAGTTCCACTATTTGAAAAGGGAGTTCTGCTATTTGAAAGTAATGCTACGCTATTTGAAAATGGAGTTCTGCTATTTGAAAATAATGCTTCGCCATTTGAAAAGGGAGTTCTGCTATTTGAAACGAAAGTTCCGCTATTTGAAAAGGGAGTTCTGCTAATTGAAAAGAATTCTCCTCTATTTGAAAAGGGGGTTCTGCTATTTGAAAAGAATGCTCTGCTATTTGAAAAGAGACTTCTGCTATTTGAAAACAATGCTCCGCTATTTGAAAAGGGAGTTCTCCTATTTGAAAAGAATGCTCCTCTATTTGAAAAGGGGGATCTTCTATTTGAAAAGAATGCTCCGCTATTTGAAAAAGGAGTTCTGCTGTTTGAAAAGAAAGCTCCGCTATTTGGAAAGGGAAGTCTGCTATTTGAAAAGAATGCTCCGCTATTTGAAAAGGGAGTTCTGCTATTTGAAACAATCTCCGCTATTTGGAAAGGGAGTTCTGCTATTTGAAAAGAAAGTTCCGCTATTTGAAAAGGGAGTTCTGCTATTTGAAAAGAAAGTTCCGCTATTTGAAAAGGGAGTTCTGCTATTTGAAGAGAATGCTCCGCAATTTGAAGAGGGAGTTCTGCTATTTGAAAAGAATGCTCCGCTATTTATAAAAGGGAGTTCTGCTATTTGAAAAGAATGCTCCGCTATTTGAAAAGGGAGTTCTGCTTTTTGAAAAAATAGTTCCGCTATTTGAAAAGGGAGTTCTGTTATTTGAAAAGAATGCTCCGCTATTTTAACCCTTAGGGCGCGGATAGGGTCAAATTTGACCCATAAGATACTTGGGCGTGCTGCAGCAAAAGTGTACATGCTAAAATTATACTGCGCATGTCAGTTTGAAGCACATTACTTCCTCTTCAAAATAAAACAAAATTCACAGGGATAGCTTGAGTATTGACGATTTTACAGCGATTTTTGTAGGATTTTGGACAGTTTGTATACAAAATGGCGTCCCAAAAGGATTACCTAAGCATATATATATATATATATATATATATATATATATATATATATATATATATATATATATATATATATATATATATATATATATAAATAAACCAAGTAATGGCCACGTTACATGCCGAAAACGTGTCAGAATTCGACTCAGATTCATAGTGAGATGTCGAAGAATAAACAGATGCATCAGCTGATGAATTTCAGGCCTCTTCAAGGTGCAATGTTGATCCATGCTACCAAGATTCAGTGTTTCACAGTGATGACAATCCCCAACAAGTAAGTAAATTATCTAATTTTTGTATTATTATAACGTTATTGATTTATTGAAGTAAATTTTCAACAAATGTAGTAAATTTTGAAACAAAGATATGCATCTATGATTACTATGAATATCAGAATTTGATATATCATTCACCCTCATCGAAATTTAGGAGAAATATTATTTCTAGACATCAGCAAATTGGCTGATTACAAGGCTAAAAGTTGCGGCTAGAAATTCCCTGATGACAAGGGCATATGAAGATGCTATAAATAAGGAGTATCAGCCATATTTTTGTTTCATAATCTTTTGTTTGATATATAGTCATTTTCAAATTTGTAAGAATCATGCAACCGTGACATCACTGCTACTAGTGATAACGAACCCAGGCCCAGTACGTCAAGAGGGAGCGTTGGACCCCCTGTACGCGGTCGTGGAAAGGCTACTGGGCACATAATATATCTCTATTTTACCTGTAGTGATAGCTAGTTAATATAAGAATAACCTATTTTGTTTTATTTGTATACAATATTATAAATTCTAGGTATGATGTCAGTAATAATATAAATTCCTGTAATAATCGTGTTATTACAGGAATTTATACCAGCAGTTTCCGGCATAAAAAAATTGACAACTTATGTAGTACTCTTGCTACATATATAATTATGGTATCATTTTGAAGCCAAATAAATTATCTCTTCATTTATATGGACCAAAATACCATTCACTTCTTCTATGCTCCACAAAAGGTCCATAAAACATAAAAAAATGTTTTTGCTTGGGCACGTCCAACTTTTTTAGATACCCGCACCCCCCTGACAATAAGGTTCGACTCTTTGCGATACCAATATTCAAGAAGTTTATAGCTATAGCTTCAAAATGATATATGATATGTGTATATAGGATCATTGATTGTATCCAAAAAATTAAATCTTGGCAAATAAGTTGAACATTAAAATATTCATAAAAAACAATTCGGCTCCCTAAGGTTAAAAGGGAGTTCTGCTATTTGAAAAGAAAGTTCCGCTATTTGAAAAGGGAGTTCTGCTTTTTGAAAAGAAAGTTTCGCTATTTGAAAAGGGAGTTCTGCTATTTGAAAAGAATGCTCCGCTATTTGAAAAGGGAGTTCTGCTACTTGAGGAGGAAGTTCCGCTATTTTAAAAGGGAGTTCTGCTATTTGAAAAGAAAGTTCCGGTATTTGAAATGGGAGTACTATTTTTCGTTTCGCTATTTGAAATGGGAGTTCTGCTATTAGAAAAGGGAGTTCTGCTATTTGAAAAGAAAGCTCCGTTATTCGAAAAGGAAGTTCTGCTATTTGAAAAGAAAGCTCCGCTATTTGAAAAGGGAGTTCTGCTATTTGAAAAGAAAGTTCCGCTTTTTGAAAGGGGAGTTCTGCTATTTGAAAAGAATGCTCCGCTATTTCAAAAGGTATCACTGCTATTTGAAAAGAATGCTCCGCTATTTGAAAAAAGAGTTCTGCTATTTGAAAAGGATGTTCCGCTATTTGAAAAGGGAGTTCTGCTATTTGAAAAGAAAGTTCTGCTATTTGAAAAGGGAGTTCTGCTATTTGAAAAGAATGCTCCGCTATTTGAAAAGAGAGTTCTGCTACTTGAGGAGAAAGTTCCTCTAATTGAAAAGGGAGTTCTGCTATTTCAAAAGAATGTTCCGCTATTTGAAAAGGCAGTTCTGCTATTTGCAAAGAATGCTCCGCTATTTGAAAAGGGAGTTGTTCTATTTGAAAAGTATGCTCCGCTATTTGAAAATAGAGTTCTGCTATTTGAAAAGTAAGTTTCGCTACTTGATATGGGATTACTGTTCTTCGTATCGCTATTTGAAAAGGGAGTTATGCTATTTGAAAATAATGCTACGCTATTTGAAAAGGGAGTTCTGCTATTTGAAAAGAATGCTCCGCTATTTGAAAAGGGAGTTCTGCTATTTGAAACGAAAGTTCCGCTATTTGAAAAGGCAGTTCTGCTATTTGAACATAATGCTCCTCTATTTCAAAAGGGAGTTCTGCTATTTGAAAAGAATGCTCCGCTATTTTAAAAGAGAGTTCTGCTACTTGAGGAGAAAGTTCCGCTATTTGAAAAGGGAGTTCTTCTATTTGAAAAGAATGCTCCGCTATTTGAAAAGGGAGTTCTGCTATTTGAAAAGAAAGTTCCGCTATTTGAAATGGGAGTTCTGCTATTTGAAAAGAATTCCCCGCTATTTGAAAAGGGAGTTCTGCTATTTGAAAACAATGCTCCGCCATTTGAAAAGGGAGTTCTGCTATTTAAAAAGAAAGTTCCACTATTTGAAAGTAGTATAGAAAGGCCGGTTCTGGGCCATTTTCGATCCGCTTTCTAAACCGGTTCAAACCGGTTCAATAAATGTCTATTAATTAATGACGTTATTAATTAATTCAGGTTCGCTCCGTCCCTCTAACGCATTTCTTTTCCAAAGAATTTAATGATGACGTCATCAATCACGTAATCATTTTCCAAAGAATTCAATGATGACGTCATCACTACTTTTGAAACTATTTTTTTTAATCCTTCCGGGAGAGTCGAAAGTGTCCTATTGCTAGAGTATGTATTCCGTCGGATAGTATAACACGCTTATCATCGTTTGCCGAAAGTGCCGTTTTGTTAATTCTTTCCGTTGTTATTTCATGCTGCCGACTTCGGAATGTATTCATTGTTCTGTATTGTTTTGCTCCTGAGAATAGACAATTTTTATAATTCTCGAATACTATTTCATTTTTGACTACGCACTTTTTCACACCTTTACATTTCTTTTTCTCTTCTCCTTCATCCATTTTATAGGCATACAGCTTATTACGGAGTCCGACGAACTCTGAGATTTATTCTCCTCCACATTCATCTTTCATCATACCTACGACTTTCATATTTTTACCAACTGGTATTCCACTGCTGTGGTCTTTGTCGTAGTTGCTTGTATCGAACCATTTTTCAACATCCGGTGTGATGCCCTTGTAGAAATCTTTCGTTTTAATTTCATAGCATAAACTGTCTGTGTCTGTGCAGAGCAGGTTTGCATTATTACCATATTTTGGTTTGATGTAGTTATAGTGAAAGTTATACATGAGTGTTTTGCTTAGGTCTAAGCTGCTCATTCCTAGGTATATAGGTTTTACAAGTTTGACAGTGGTTTTTTCCATGTGAACGGCGATTAAGTTTTCTGTGAAAATGTTTACGCCTTTGAAGTGTGGCTTTTTCGCGAGTTTGTTTAACTGCTCCTCAGTGGTCACCAGCTTGACGTTTACTCTATTCCGAACGTTCTCCATGGTCTTTCCAAATACTGAGTTATTCATTAGTTTAAAGAAGTTCTTTTCGAAATCTGTTGTACCTTTTGCTCTAAGATTTGTGTTAAGTTGTATATATTTTGCTAACCATGGACTTTCTTCAAACTTTACCCCGCGATCGATGTACTTTTGTTAGTTTTAGTCCTAATTCTAGATATAGTTTCAGGTTTCTATAATGCAATACATAGTTTTTCTTATCGTTTAAGTTTGGGATTAATTTCTTGACTTTATTTACTTCTATGCTTTCCGGTGCGAGTGGATATTCGTTGTGGATGTCATGTAGATTTTCTGGATATTCCAGGTCCACTTCCAGTATGCATGGAATGTTTTCCCAGTTGCTTAGTTCGAACTCTGTCATCCATTTGAAGTTTCTGACTGGTAATGGTTGACTCATTGCCCATCCATATAAGTTGTTGGCGTCTAAGTATGGTATGTATATGTTATCCTTTTTCGGATCATAATTTTTCATATATTTGTTATTTGCCTTCGCGTATCTTTTCATTATCGTGCTGACTCCACCTCGTATTCCTTTCTCTATCATGAGATACATGGTAGGGTCATGAATGAGTTCTAATTCTATTCCTGTGATTTTTAATGCGGCGTCCCACGCGAGCCCTGGCGCGGTGTAGTAATGTAGTGGATCTAATCCGTAGTTTTCCATACATGTTTTCCTAAACTTACACATGATGTCTGTGAGAAGCTGTACGTCTGTCTTGAGGTATAGATCGTGGTAGTCACGCATCGTTTTGCAGTCGAACGTCTTCCAAACTTTTTGGCCATGTTCATAGTCCTCATCGCTGATGTCTGTGTTATTTAATTTGCTGTAAAATTCTTTCTTACTGGGTAACCTATCATATTGTAATTTGTCATAATCTGTCATAAATTCATATGGAAACACCCCTTTTCTTTTTAATAATTCTATTCCTGAGTGTTCCATTTGACTTTCTAGTGGGTAGAAGTCATCCTTACCGAGCGTGTTGGCAAGAGAGTCGAGTGATGCGAGCGTGAACTTATACGAGTCCAGGAACCGCATTTCCAAATACAGTGTTTTCTCTCCATCTTCCAGTTCGATAGTCTCCATAGGGATTCTCTTACTGAACGATATATACTTTTCGTCTGTTTTTGGAGTACAATTAATATCACCCTCACTGAGTCCTAGGCTTTTTACAAACAAATGTGCATCGTAACCTTCCAGATTATGGAACAGTATTGGCACGAATTTTGGTATTCTCATTCGGCGGTTACATTTGTCGCATGCAGCTCCTCGGTATTTGCCAGTAATATGACAGTGATCCCTACACTTAATTACTTTTGCTTCCTCACCGTTCCATTCATTTATTCTGACGGTTCCGAATTGTATATTGCATGCATAACAGTTATCAGATTCATTGTAGTTCTTTTCGTCCTTTTCCGTCATGCTTATTGGTGTTACTTTTTTAAGAATTTCGTACACTAGTTTCAGATTTTCCTCCAGTGAGTCAACGAACATCTTTCCAATATCATCATCCTTATTTTGTGTCGTGTATGTTACAAATTTTGTTTTGTAAACGCTCTCATCCATACATTTTATCGTGTATGAGAATCCGCTAGGCTTATGCTTTTGATATTGAACTCTGTATGACTTAGTTGGATCATCTTCTACATGATCCATTGGTTCTAGAAAGCATTCGAAATCTGCGTTCACCATGAATGGTACTTCATGTAGCCGTTCAAAGTTTTTGAAGAATGTTGTGCTGCCTTTGGATGGGTAATAATGGCGTTGTAGTTTATGATCTTCGCATAGTACTATATGTTCAGCTAGGAGTATTTCCGTCCCGAACGCATTTATACATCGTAGACATATAAATTTTCAATGTTCTTTTTTGCTAAGTTGTGATGCTATGAGACGACCTAGATCTTTGATTGTACAGTAGTGATTGTCGTCGTGCAGGTATAGATTTACTGTTTCCGTAGGATTTTCTTGTTCTCCGAGTTTTAACGTATATAATTTTTTTGTTTCCTCATTGTATCCGAATACGTTGATGCCTATATTATTTTTCTCTTCCCATTTGTGAATATCTTTAACTTTTGTTGGGAACTCTATGTCTTCCCAATTGTATTTTTCAGCCTGTAATTTTAAGATTTTTGTGACTCTATATGCATGATCATCTACTGGGTTTAATGCTCTAGTCACTGCCCATTTAAAACACTGGTCGTCCTCATTTTTTATATTAATGATGGCTTTCTTCCCTTTTAGAGGTTTCGGGAGCGGCGTTGTATATCATTTCCCGTCCAGCGGTTCATACTTCGTGACAGACACTTCTAACTTTTCCACTCTGTGTAACGTCCAACCACTACCATTCTTTTGGAATTTTGCCAGACTTTCTAACACTTTTTCACGCATTTTTTCATACTCTCTGCCGATGTTAACTGTGATTGTGTGAGTATTACTTCTTCCGTGGAATGTTGTGTATGTTTTCTGTTTGGTTTTCGAGTCTTCTTTTACGAGTTCGCAGGTTAATACTAGATATACTTTCTTTGCACCTTTAACATCGTTGACGATCTTTTCCACTTCAGGTCTTGCGTTGTTTAAGAAGACCCAGGGATCCTTGAATCCATCACCGGGTATCATCCATTTGGCAGTTTTGTTTTTGATAGCGCTAGAGACTAATGTTGATTTTACCGTCGATTGCTTACCGTACAGACTTAAAACCTTGTTTTTGAATATTCTGTACGCGCCGGTGACTTTCCTTTTTATATCTTTCGGCACATCTTTGACTAGCCACTCACCCCATTCACGCCATGTGTATGTTTTTGTCGCTGCTGGTGGAGGTGGAGGTTCGCACCTGGTCGGTGTTAGGGCTGGTGGTAAGCCGCTGGGAATATCCATATCCAATAGAGGAGCTGTACTCAGTCTATTCGGATTCATTATTTATTGTATATGTAGCTCTCCTATAAATGGTTTCAATGCCCATATAAGGAAATTTATATACCCGGGGGATTTCCCTTTTCCAGACCTAAAAGATCTGGAAAAACAGTGAATTCAGACCGAGCGCGTAACCTTATTTATGTAGATAAATATTTTCATTTTTCTATAATATTCTTGTAATTATGAATCCAGACCCCAGACCTAGTATTCCAATCGTGATCTGCTGGTATTCTTCCTTTTCACTTGATGGTTTATAGTAATCGTGAATTGTTGGCTCTTTGTCCAGAATTAATTCCTCCTGCGCTTTTCGCAGGGAGTCAAGAGCACGGTTTGTCACTTCCATATCCGATTTGGCATCAACTAGTTCCTGTCTGAGTATTGCAATTCTGTTCTTTTTTTCCACTTGACTTTCATACCATTTTTCTTTGGCTTTGGCTAATTTTTCCAACGCTTTGTTATGTCTTTTCATTTCACCTTTGTATCCGCTATGGTTTAATTTGCTGAACAGGAATCCAGCCCCTGCGAATGCTACGGCGTTGAATAATCCTCCGACTACGACGCTCGTCATTTTCTTTTATTGTAGTTGTTTACTTAAATGGATCGTCCGGCAATAGTTTTTTGAACTGTAGATAGTGAACTCCAACCGCACCAGCTCCGAGAGCTATGGCTAGTTTTAAAATTCCCTTTGGACTACTTGGTACTCCAAGACTGTCTCCTGCAAATTTTTTGCTTACCACAGACGCAGCGACTGCTCCGAGTGTAATAAGTCCGGCATCAAAGACTTCGTTCATAAAGTCTTTTCTATCACCCATTGTTTATTATATTCTTTATTATATAGTATCTATTTATTTTTTTTATTTTTTCTGTATTCATTGTATAGGAAGTAAGTCAGTGCCAGAGCTAAAATCCAAAGATTCTTCGCCAGGAATGCAATCCCCTTTGCTCCCCATCCTAAAACCTTAGCGATGAGGTTCAGTACGGATGCTAGTACGGGTCCGACCTTCCCAGCCAGGTTTGCCACTGCTTTTCCAAACTTGCTCGTTGCTCTCGCTCCCTTTTTTGCCGCGCTTCTAGCTCCCATAATAATCGTGGTGATGATACCCGCCACAGATATTGCTACGGCTGATATTCCAGCCATGCATATTTTCTTTTGCCCATTTCCTAAATCTTTCAAACCTCGTAAGATCGTTTATTTCCGGTTCCTCTTCCACGATGGATAGGGCTTTCGGTCTTTTTGGTCGTTCGTTTGATTTTAACCTTATCTCATCCGCTTTTAGTTCTGTCATGTCTGCCATTGCTTCGTACAGGAGAGCCTTTTGTTCACGTCCTGCAGTTCGTTCGATTCTAGCCAGTTCTTTCCAATGATTTCTTTCTACCCCAAGATACTCAATCTTTTGCTTACCCGAGTTTCCTTTTACGTTCAGGATACCTCTCAGTTCCCTTAGTTCGTTCTCTGTTATAACTGTACTATTACCGATGGCTTCGCTTTGGTTAGACAGTTCATCATCCATTCTTTTGACGATATTTTCCAATACATTATCCACAAGTTCCTGAGGAGCATCTAAATTCTGTCGTTCGAGTTGTTCCTCCACTAAGGCTGCAGGTGTTTTTGAATGCTCTATTTTAGCTTTCCTGATCAGTTCTTTGTATTCATTGACGACGGATTCCTTGTTCTTATCCGTGGAGTATATCATTTTACCATTCTTCGAGATAATGATCTTGACATCTTTGAATGTAGCACCGTTAATTTTTGTTCCGGCCTTATTTACGGTTAGCTTCATTTTGTCAAAGATGATGGTGGAAGATGGACCGTCTCCCTTATTGATATTTACTCCTAGTTCCCTTTTGAGGAAATCCTTTTTATCCAACGTATAGGCTCGTTTCATTACCCCAGCATCCCGTCTGATGTTTGGTGTGGAACCGCTGGGTCTTGATCCATCAACGTCCGGATTGAATCCGATGGGAATTAATATACTTTCGTCCCGTCTTCCCCTGTCGTCGTCAATGAAACTTGTTTCTTCCTCTACCGTTCCAGCTTCTTCAGCTTCGCGATCGTTGTCGCGGTTTGTTTCCTCCAGTTCAATGTCAGCCATTTATTTTATATCCTTAATATTTTCTTCGGGAATCCAGGAATTGTGTTTACTATCGTATCCTAACCACTTGACCAGTACCATACCCTTTCTTCTTCTCAGAATTTTCTCCACCCTATACACATCGTCCCTTTTGTCCACGGCAGACAGTTCCTCTTCGTAAAACTTTCCGATGATCGGTTCTCCATCATGACTTTCTATTTCATACATGTTAGGATCTCCCCTGAATACTTTTACGACTTTGAATATCTCTTCCGTAAAGTTTGCTTCGTATCCCTTGGTAAAGATATTCTTATACTTCGTTATTCGAACCGTGTCGTCAACCCTAAACTTAGGCAATGAAAATTCCCCTAATCCGTAACCGTATAGTGTGAGCCATACCTGATCCTTGTTGCACTTGTTTACGTCAGCGGGTCTCATTAGTATACTGCTGTGCTTCGTATGATTGTAGTTATACGTAAGCTCGTCTATGGCATCGACCCAGTTGTAAGTTCCTTTGCTGTAGAAATACTTCCACATCATTGTTTTCAAGGTTCTGTTAAATCTTTCAACGATAGCTGCCTTTCTGTCAGAGTTCGTGGAAAAATAGCGGACGTTGTGTTTTTGTAAGAGGTTCCTAACACCAACATTGTAGAATTCCTTTCCCTCGTCGAACTGAGCAACTTCCGGGTATTTCCCAAACCTTTTCTTGAATTCATCCAATAATAAGTTCACAGCCTTCGTCATATTTTTCGTATCCTTTCTATAGACGGGAATAGCAAATCCGTACCGGCTCAGAATCTCAACAGCTGTCAGTATCCAGTAATATCCTTTGTTCTGATTTTTATATTTTCCCATATCCACTAGATCCATCTGCACCTGATCCGCTAGGTCCTTAACGAATGTTCTCTGAAATCTATGTTTTCTAACGATAGGCTTATGCCTTGTATAGGTATCTTGAGTCTTTAACCAGTCCTTTACCGTTTTTCGACTAACGTCCAGTTCCTCCTCCTTTGCCTTTCGGTAGAGCTTCTCCGCGGACTGATAGCCGGTACCTGGATTGTAGTAGATATCCCTTAACCCTTGCTCGATAACAAAGTGTTTATCTTCCATTTTTTTTATTCATGTGATATAAAATTCAAGAAGTGCAGACATATCGACCTTATCACCAATGTTCGTACTAATACTGAAGGAGAATCTGTTATGGGAACCATTATTAACATAAACCCTACTTCCAATATCCTTGAAAAATGTTGTTGCTCCGTTCAGGTGCTGGTCAGATGGCACGGGTAATGTGCTCACTGTAAAACTTCCCTTACTGTTTACATCAAAATTTAGGGATGTATTAACAACATCACAGTCGATAGTAATGTATTTAAGACCATGATTAATATATATAGGATAGGGAGATCTCTCCCACACTCCGGGGGTTAGGATCTCCGTTTCTGGGAATCCAATTAGCGGAGCAAATTCATTTAAATGTAGGTCTGTCCCGGTTGCCGGATAGATTCTGCAGGTATTGTTGTTGGTGTTACGTTCTATTTTTATTCCATCTATCTTCAGTTTTTTCTTTATTGCATCAAAGGTCCAGTAGCCATCTTCGAAGGTAATCTTCTTTTGTCCATAGGTAATATTATCGTTAACATTCAAACGTACGTTTTTATAAGCCCAGTAGATGGTTGCGTTCTTTAGTATTAATTCCGACTCTGCGTTCGTCGTAATACACTTGTCTGGGAAAAACTTGGTAGTTCCATCCTCGATAAACACTGTTAACTTCTTCATTTTTATTACATGGATTAAATAAAATAAGTACCAGTGGAAATATATTCCGCGAATATTATGGACAGAACTACGAAAAAGTAAAGGCGGCAGCACCCATTGAAAGACGGAAGATGAAGGAGGATTTTAGGAAAAAATATCCGGGTGCAGAAATGTCTAAATTTGACTTTCAGGTTACATTTGCAAAGGATGGAACTTTAGAATCCAGGGACATATTCTTTAAGGTTACAGACCTGGAAAGTTACAACATCACATCCAGAACATTCAGGGGAAATAAAAAGTGGACGTGGTACCTTTACCAATGGGAGAGAATATGGGGTAATTATGGAACCGTTCAAACCTTTAGTCATAACAGGGATCCGCTTCCATACAAAATAAATAGGTTTGAAATTTACGTTTGCGACTGCACCAACACCTCTCACAACAGTTTTGTAACCAACTTTGCCGATCTCGACACAAAGTGGACTGGTACCGCAAAGGATATTACCAGGGTAAAGTTCAATTATATAAAAGACCCCTATTTTGCATCGATACTGGCTGCTTACATTATCACGTATAAGTGTGGAATAAGTACAGAACATCTGCTGGAAAGCAAGGGAACCTCAAAGATAATCACGAGTATTGCTAGGTATCACCTATACTACCACATGCGTAGGTTCCTCAGAAATCCAAGCAAAATGACAAAATATGTAACGAAAGATATGCTAAAATCCCTGCAGAGAAACATGCCCACACGGAAAACATGGGTTAACAAATTCCACCAAGGACAAATGGAAAAAGGTCTTTGGCACAGTAGACTTCCGGATAAGAGTAGGGTTAGAAACTATAAGTATTCATACTACCATACTGGTGGTGTGATGGGAATTAGCTATCAGGAAATAGACAGGGTCACTAACAACAGCGATACGGATTACACCTGGTTCATTGCCAAGAAATCAGACGGGTTGACGCCTTTAGGATTAAAGTTACTTCAACAATCTGTCGAAAGTTATGTCTATTGCGTATTAGGTGCGCAAGCACAAACACGCTGGTCCATCGTTGGTAAGGGAGCGAAGTCCCTGCAAACTCAGGACGTATTTCACAAACTTTTCAAAGACACCGTTGCGCAAGACGATGTATCGGTATCTATCTCCAACATGAGGAAAGCAATAAAGGATACTAACGTTGTACTTAACATGGCAATATCACCCGGATTAATATTAATACCGTCCAATATGATTATACTTAAGGAAAAGATAGCAGGATATAACAATACACTGACACTAGCAACAAAGGACATGAGGTTTGGTAGTAATACGGACGTTAACTACTCAAAGCCTAAGGAGATAAAGAAAAGTCCGGATGTAAAAGTCCAAAACCCTATACCACACAAAGACCGGAACCCCATACCACATCCTGACACGGTAAGCATACTACCGAAAGTATCAAACAATCTGATTTACCTTCTCGGCACTATGTTTGTCGGTGGGGTTATCACTTCGAGATGGATTTTCTTTTCGTATTAATAAAAGAAATGAGTAGCGATAGAATCAAAGTTAAGGAAAATTTAAAAAGGGACAAAACCGTCAACGTCGATATAAAACTCAGTAAAGGCGGACTGAATCTCGGTTACGTTAAATCCAAGACAACCAACATCAAGTACGTTACGTCGTGTAAGGAAGGTAAAGCGGGACCGTCAACAAAAACTGTGAAGGAAGAAAAACCAAAGTCAGCGAAAAATAAAAAGAAGAATATATAAAATGGGATGTTTACACACAAAACCTGAGACCACAAACGGCGTGAAGTACGACAAGAACCATCGGAAAAGGAAAATGTTCAGTTTCGGAATTGGTATAGAACGTGGTGATCTCACTATCAATGCTCACACCCAAATCGGATACGTTAGTACAACGGTAAAAAAGTATGATAAAACAAATGATCGGAACCCGAATACTACGGAGACTAATATGGACGAGTCTGGTGTTCTGCCTACTCATCCCGATAACGGTTGAAATTCTTCTCATCATCATCACCCTTAAATTACTATTCCAATTTTAATGTTAAGTAAGCATTAAAATTCTTTTTCTTTTTTTTACCAATCCCCCACGTCACAGAACTATATACCGTTGGGCGTTAGGTATACATCACTGCCTACAGGGACGATGACTGGTCAATGTATTCCCAGCCCAGTGTTTGGAATACTTTTTTACACCGGTCGTGTGGAACCTTGCTTACTGGAATATTAAGAAGCTTCTCGTTTAACTTTATGTCATGTCTTTTACATATCTGGTAAGTTAGAATATTGAGATTAGGAAGTCTCTTTCTTTCAGGTTTTTCTGCCTTATAAACTTTCCGAATGTTTTCTGCTATCAAACGTCTTTCATGTGCTGATAGATCGGAATATGTTATTTTCCTCTTGATACAGAACAACTTGAACCTACCATCAATGTCTATTCCCCGACTTCTCGTAATCACACTGTCCCTACAATCGTAGCTGTAATCGGGATTGAGAATCCTACCAACAACTAATCCACACGACCAACACATTCGAAACCCGTCCGCGGAGACGAGATGATGTCTGTGTCCCTCAGAGCAGAAATGCTTGTTCGGAAACTTCACAGGTTCCTCTAAAACAAGAAGATCTAGATACTCCTTTTCCGCTTGTCTAAAGAGAGTCAACCAATTTGAGGGAGACGGTTCCGACTGACGGATCTCTTCCGGTACTGTCATAGGAAAGTCCATACCTTTTATTATATGGAAAATTATTTCTTTAAGTTGGTTTCGAAATTGTCCTAAGCTGATTTTAAAACTATTTGAGGTTATGCTGTAACCAGCTCTGACTAGAATTTAACTAGACTTTAACTAGATGCTAAACCTAGTCAAGGTTATGTTGAAATCTAGTTAAGGTTATGTTACAACTAGCTCTGACTAGAATTTGACTAAAATTTGACTAGATTTGACCAGAATTTAACTAGATGCTAAACCTAGTTAAGGTTATGCTGAAATCTAGTCAAGGTTATGTTGCAACTAGCTCTGACTAGAATTTGACTAAAATTTGACTAGATTTAACTAGAAATTCTAAAAAAAGCAAGTATATTAAATAAAGCATGAATGAACCAACAATAGCGAAAGCAGAAAAGACCCAGAGGCCGAAGGATCCGAGAAGGGTAGAATCAGGTAAAAGACTGGCTGCAATATCTAGGGAAGCAAAAGCAAGGAAGGCCGAAGAAAGACGTAACGCCGAAAATAACCTCGATCAAGGTGATTCGGTAAATACGCTAATTTACGCTGGAGTCACAGCAGCTGCGCTAGGAGGAATCTACTACATATACTGTAGGGTCAGACCTACGGACAAACCCGACCACACAACAGAACCGCAAGTACAGGATGAACCGAACCGTAGGCAGAGCGAACCCAAACCAAAGTTTGAAAAATTTAATAATTAATATACTATAATAAAAGGAATGGAAAAGAGAAGT
The DNA here is from genome assembly GCA_902702795.2 of Paramuricea clavata. Taxonomy (NCBI): domain Eukaryota; kingdom Metazoa; phylum Cnidaria; class Anthozoa; order Malacalcyonacea; family Plexauridae; genus Paramuricea; species Paramuricea clavata. The sequence continues at coordinate 48,868 of CACRXK020001637.1, forward strand.
CAAGAACTTACGCCCGGTTTCAAAAGGGCTCTAACCTCCAACGTTGTAGGAAACAGGGTATGTAACTATGTTACATTCACCCCGAACGAATCCAACCCCGGAAACGACATCCGGATTGTAGTTCCAAAACTAGAACCGAACACCTGTATCGTTCCGGATTCATTCCGCCTATCGTACGAGTGCAAGAACGAAAACACCAAATCCTGTTTCATGAATAATCTCGGTAAACTTCTATGCGAGCGACTCATGATAAGGGTGGGAGGTGAAATAGTATATGACAATAACGGTGAAAGTCTCATTGAAATCTATAAGGACCTCTGGAAGATGGATACGAAAAGAGCAAACATGATAGAATACGGAATTATGAATGAAAACACAAGAAAGCTATTGTCGAAGGACGACAGTGCCAATCAGACCGCAAAAACGGAAGGTGTCTACGACCTGGTGATGGCAAAAGTATATAAGGAGCAAAAAATGAAACTTGGAAAAATTCTCAACGATCACGGTCCCTACGCACCGTATGACATGAAGAGCAGATTCGAGTACACAATAACCCTTCCAAAAGCTGACAAGATTATGATTGCACAGGCAAACGAGAAGGTGGAAGGATATACATTGAAGAACATACACCTGGAATACGAAACCATCGAGAACGAAGAACTAGCCGAACGGGTAAACGAGGGATACGAGACCGGTAGATCTCTGTCCTACGAACATGCAACACTGTTGAAGACAACCGTATGGGCAAAAGATGCTACAAGGTTTAACGAGAGTATAGACGTCCCAAGGGAGAGCATGAGAGCTCTCGTTCTGCTTTTCAGAAAAAGAACGGTAACCGACAGCGAGGAATACGTCTACCCAAACATTGAAAAGGTAAAGGTTACGATAGAGGGGAAACCGAATGCTGTATACAGTCAAGGTCTAAGATATGAAAACTTTTACGACGAGGCGAAAAGACTGTTCGGAATACCCAACAACACCTGTAATGACGACCTAAGCGTCAGGAAATTCTACAGGGACAAGTTCGCACTGGTGGTTGATCTAAGAGCTGTTGATGACAGTCACACTGTTGGAAGTGGAAAAAAGATTCTTGGTGACAATCCAGGAATTCTTCTGGAGATTACATCCGATGCGATGACCGAAGACATCCTCTGCAACATCTTTGTGCTATCCGATGGACTCATAAACATCAGTGAAAAGACCCTTCAAGGTATTAATTATTAAATAAAAGATGGAACCGCTGAAAACACCATTCAACATGATCATTCTTGGAATGACCGGATGTGGAAAAACCTACTACCTACTGGAAATGTTGGAGAACGACTACAAAAACCACTTCGAGTACATATTTCTGATATGTCCCACATATAAATGGAATAGAACGTATCAGGATTGGAAATACAATAAGGATAAGGACTTTATAGTCATGCCCTGCAAACAAGATGATGTAAATCAATGCTTAGAATACATTTCACAGTTTGCAGAAGGAACAAACAGCCTTATCGTTCTTGATGACTGTGCAAGTAGTCAATCCGTCAAAAACAGGACTAGCGAATTGGTAAAACTTGGGTTCAGCGCCAGACATATGGGAATATCAACCATTGTCATTACCCAGCAGCTCACATCCGTTGCGAAACCCTATAGAGAAAACATATCCAAACTCGTAACCTTTTACAACCCGAGCGCAAAAGATACAAACATCATAATGGATGACTACCTCGCAAATACGGAAAAAGAGGAAAGGAAGGAAATCACCAGTACGCTAAAAAACAACGATTACGCCAGACTGGGAATACTATTACGCCGACCCTATACCCACAAAACAATTATTCCGCATATTAAATAAAGGAAATGGAAACCATATTCGAATCTGTAGAACCCGAGACGACTGAAACATCTGTTGCAAGCGATCTAAGGGAAAATCTACTGAAGCTGACCGATGCGGGCGAAATCAAGTACACCTCAAAATATATCAAGAAGGCATCTGAAAAGACGCTGGAAAACATATACAAAGACTATGAAAGACAACAGCTGGAAAACACAAACAATCAACTGACCGACGTTATCATCACCAAGTTCTCTGAACTCATGGAAGCGCTGGATGCTGTTAAGGATTCTGAAGGAATGAAAAAAGAACTGGAGGAGAACAGTCTGCTCAGAAAAGATATAAAAAACCTCGTCAGTTATGTAACACCATACATCCCACTCATCGGAATACTAAGTGGTGGAATCACTGTCGGAAAGCACGTGATCAGCTCGAAGGTAAGCTGTCCGGAAAAAGGGGAAAATGCTGATGCTTCTTAAATTTTAATGTTCTTACAGACATTAAAATTGGTTCTGCTGGCATTCCCGTATCCGACTAATCCCGTCGCTGTAAAAGTCTCTTCCTCGGTACTTTAGGCTTTTCCTCCAATATATTTGCCTCATACAGCTTCACCTGGATGGAGGTTATACTACTAGACACATAGATGCTTTCGATCCTGACGATCGCGTCAAGGTGAAACCTCTTATCCAGATACTTTCTATGGTCCACGGGTTCGTCTCTTTTCGGGGGATAGATCTCCGTTTCGTCGACAATCTTTACGTATAGGGTCGGAGTGCTACCCTTCCGGTAAAGACATTTCATGACGTTTTCACCCGGCTTACCAACATGATCGGCAGACTCCTTTTCCACCAGTTCCAGGACTGACACAAACTCCTCCTTGTCCCTCAG
>CACRXK020001638.1:0-51577 GCA_902702795.2 Paramuricea clavata
TATTTAGCGATCGATTATTTCGTCTTTATTCAACTTAAATTGTACAAATATTCATCCAAAACCTTCACACCAGTTAGTTCTTCCCCCAAAAAGGTGGTTGAACGGGATCGGAAACAGTAGGCAGGCGTAAAATGCGAAAAACATGGTTTTTCCCTATCTCGCTCTATGATTTTTGACCGGTTGAGCCGCCATTTTGAATGCTCATGTTGGCGCGTCGCGTGCGTAATAGAATACATTACAGTCAGCAATCTAGGTCTCCTATATCTATGCTTCCCAATGACAAAAAGGGAAAAGCCCTGGGAACGAGGTTGGCGCCAATCGCCTTTGTTGTTTGTGCAACTAGCCAATCATAAATAGAAAGGAAGTGACCAGAAATTATCAAATACTTGGAATTGGCTCTTTCACAGGAAGTGTATGAATATCTCGAGGAACTTGATGAAATGAATTGGTCAGCCCGAGGCACAGAATAACGCACACAGAAGGGCCACTTACGTCGGAAGCTTTGAAGTTTTTGTCACCCTGGCCGCCATCTTCCTAGCCAGTCGATTAGATTTTCTGGCCAATAAACGCGCTGTATTGGCTGAAAGCCCTGCCTTCTGGCCAGTCAACTGCATATTTTTGCATGGAAAAATGGTGACACGTTGCACCGCTGAGTGGCCCTTCTGGTACTGATCTTTATTCTGTGCCCGAGGTAATGTATTGAATCAATATTTGAGGAACACTTCAATTGGAATGACAGTAAATCGGGAATTGTTCGGAAATTTCTCACCATGCATTGTTCGACATGCCTTCTAGTACGAAGTTTAGTGAAATTTTTTGGCGCTTAAACTCTCAAGAAGATGTTTCGAGCGAGATTTTGTTGTTGAATCAAGATTGTGGTCGGGAAGACAGCAAGCGAAGTTGGAATAGAAAACATATACGAACGTCCAGAAAGATAGACCTGCGCTTACATTATTGGCTTTCCTATTAAAATATTATACCTGCAAGGTGAGACTGAATTTAAATTCTAATATTTAGAACTTGTATGCAAAGTGCGTATATGTAAATTTATTGTGATCGAATATATTACAGCGAAATATTAGCAATGTTTTATTTATGCAGTCGATTCAGTATATATTAATTAATTTAATTTCTTTGTGATAAAGTTGCAATGTGAAATAATATTACATGTAACTGCCTGGTTGGTATATTAAATTGTGAATTTTAATAGATCCGTATAACAATTTGTTAACGACAATTATACCGTTTGTTGACATGTATGCATTAGTTATATGGCGCCTATATATACTGGCAATGCAATATGTTTACAAATTCAAGGTTACTTTATTTGTAAATATTTTGATGATATTATGCAGTATGGTGGCATATGTTTTATTTATATATTGAATATCCTTATTATTCTGTCAAATAATAGTGGATAGAATTAGGATGTGTTTATATGGAACTATGGAAGTGAGCCATCTTCATATTGAGATGTGTTTTGAGATGATCTTAATTCAGGTTCTCACTCAGCAATTCTTTTGTCGGCAAATATTTCTTCTGCTGGGGGGTGACGACTAGATGAGTAACATGCAAAAGGCATGGAAGCATAACTTGCAAAAAGCGATTGTGTGCAAACCCACTCATTTGAATCCATCAGGATGAGAAAATCATGATGAACAAAATCACTAACTGTGAATCAGGCTTTAGGCAGGTTGTCAAGAAAAAAGTCCCATTATGGAGCAACATAACATTGAGCCATTAAACACTTGAAAGCATGTTGCAACCTCACTGTTACACTCATGAGCATTTAAACAATCATGGAAATGGAGGAACTGTCATGTACGATTACAGCTAGATTACTGATATAAATATTCTTATTATCGGTGCATACATGGTGGGCAGTTACCCCCTCCCCCAAATAATTCCTGAAAGTCATTGAATGGTGGCTGAATAACTACGTGTGTACCAAAGCTGTAAAAATTAATAATTTTACTATTTTTACATCTAATTGAAAGTTATAAATTGGTAGGATATACATTAAGCAAATTTTCAAGAGATGTATATATAAGTTTAACCCATTGAGTTGCAGTGTGCCCTAATGAGGCCTAAAGTGTCGTACTTTATTATTTTACTCTGTCTAACACCAAATGACTTTACTTGTCATTGTCAAGGGGAGAGTGCTGGCTCTCAATAGGTTAAAGAATTGAGATTTCTGGCAACTGGGTGGTAATATGGTAGTCACCCACATCCTCCCCCATTGTCTTATATACCTGTTACTCAAACAACCATGTAGATATTGGCCATGCAAGCAAATGATAATGATAGTTCACTCAATTCCTGTTGTCATAATACACACCCAAATACCACATTCTGTGCTACATTACTTTGTCTAGTTCTTGGGTAATTTTACTCATTATTGGAAACACCTTGCACAGTAATGGGTTCATTTAACATAGATTTCTTAACTATGTTGTAAAAAAAGTGAAGTAACAATATGCAAATTACTAAATGCATGAATTAGTCATGCGTGAAAGGAATTTGTGCCAAAAATTATCGTTTCAGTGCCTATTTGAAGGACTTAAAATTAAGCAAATTTTCTGATATTTAGACCATTAATAAAACACATAACAAATTTCTCGTCTATCAACTCAAAATGCGTTTTAACCTTTTAAATTTCACGTGCAAGCTATTTTACAGTAATGCTGCTAAGAAAGACCCCACTCCCTGGCTTTGGAAAATTTATCTTTACGAAAATTTCTTGTTCATTCTACATTATATGTACCCAAACAATCTACGTTTATCAAATATTTAATGGCATGAACGGTTGGTGAAATTGCACTGTTAATTTCAAGGAGTTATTTTAACTCCACCATAGGAGTTAAAACTACTCAACTCGGGAGAGTAAAAATAGTGGAGTAAAATCTACTCCCAAAATAGAGTTAAAACTACTTCACTTCGGCGCGCATTCCACAATTTACTCCATCAGGAGTCAATTTTACTCCACTGGAGGAGTAAACTAAACTCGCGTTTAGGAGTAGAAATTATGGAGTAATTTGTACTCCTTAATTTTACTCCAGGGGTCGTTTCAACTCCCAAAAAAGAGTAAAATTGTTTTGGATCTGGAGTAAATTATTACAATATATAATTAATGTGCCTGAGAATCCAAGAGTTTTTCTGCTGGAGGCTATACTCTATTAAAGTATTGAATACAGTCAGATGCGAAAAGCACGAAGTTCGTGATATAAAGTCTTTTTTTTTAATTTTACGTTTTTGGTTACTCGAATGTTGCCAAGTCAGATTGATGCCATTGATGTATTTTACCGTATATCGGCTTCAATCGCACGCGGCGTTCGAATGTAGCCAGAAATTGTCGGCGAGTCATCTATATTTTTTATTTGCTGGCCTAAATCTGTAATTTGAACGTGTGGAATGTTCTGCTGCTGAATCTGCTGAACATAATTTGCGACAAGTGGAAGTTCCAGAGTTTTAACCAATTAGCATGCTTAGAATATATCACGTGTTGTAGTAATTCGATCTGGTTCACACAAAGACCAAGCTTAGCAAGCTATGACCAAGCGCCAAGTTCGATCCTTTGGGAGCAAACATTCAACGTTGAAAGATATTTATTCAAATTTTCTACATATTAAGTTCCAAAGACCTAATAAGATACATGGAATTTGTTTTCAAAGGTATGTTTATTGCGTATTTACTTATTTGTATGCGGAAAGTTACTTGATATACTGTATAGTTATATTTTTAAATCGAAGACGAAGGCCTGTATTTTAGTCGCTTCGCCGCCGATTTGCCGATCTAGACGTTCAGTTTTGATATTCGATTAATTTGTATTAGCAGAAGTCCATAAGTCTAATCTACAGTCTCTACTTATATGTGTTGTTAGCCCCGTTTACACGAGCAAATTTTATTTAACAAATTTCATTTCATCAAAAGCATTTGTTGTTCAAATGCATTTGTCACAATAAATTTGTCACAAATTTATCATCTACACGAACAAAATATCTCTGACATATGAAATTTGTCAAATAAAATTTGCTCGTGTAAACGGGGCTTTATTTGTGTGATATACATGTATGTTGTATTTCGTGTTAAATATGTATACTTTAATATATATGTGATCTGTTTGAAATGCAGTCACATTTGACAGCATTGCAATAGCCCATCTAATATTACCCAGTGTATGGCATGTGCTTGCTATGGTAGCCCTCCTATTGGCTATCAGTCAGCCTAAAACATGTATAAGGGGCTGCTTATATAAGTGGGAATCGAACCTGTGACCGTGGCCAAGCTAACTTTTCAGCTTGCCCAGTGTGGATGCACACTCAGTGAGAGTAACATCACAAACATCATATTCACCTGAGTACATGACACCAACACACACAAAATAATCGTATCATTGAATACCCCTGTACACTGATATCGAAGGAACTAGACTCGAACAGACTTGACCATGTAGCTCAGTTGACAGAGCATTGGACTAGTATCCCAATGGCCGCAGGTTCGATTCCCACCGTGGCCAAACTAACTTTTCAGGTTGCCCGGTGTGGATGCACATTCAGAGTAACACCACAAACATCAATCAATAATTTGCTGTTGTTATATATCAACCTTGTTTATTTTCTTCTTACTAGGGATTGTCATTAATATATGGATTTAACAAAAGCTTCCCAGGAGAAGGCAAGTTGTCTAAACAAGTGGTATTATATGTAATCATTAATGGCATTCTAAGAACTTCATGGTCTATTTGGAAAATGTTATTCTTTTGCTGGAGAGCATTTTTGTGAATTACCAAACCATGCAAGGGATGGAGTTGCCGACTTGGGGTATACAGCTTGTTTTGTACTAAATTTTTACTAATGGACTTGCTTGACATGTTTGATTGAGAAGTGACACTACATACATTTAATACATGCAGTATATTTTACTTGTAAAGATTCTACATTGAACAGAATATTTACCCTTTAAGTGGCAATTTGCTTTACTTTTTTATTTTTTCTGTCAAATGTGGTCAGACAATTTTTGCTCATTAAGGAGAGTGCTGCCACTTAATGGGTTAAAGCTTTTCTGTAAATATAAATTTTTTGAACGATAACTATGTAATAGCCGGTACTGTGCTGGGAATGGAACCTGCTGCCCTACAGGTGATTCTGACCTCAGCTTTTTAACCGTCAAAGGTCCTGAAGCCCTAAGAGTCCATCGCCCTGACAGTCAATCAAGCTCTACTGTAACCAAGAGTTCATGTATATAATACTAGTGTCATCCTGGGCAGTTTATTTAATACATTACCAATGACACCACCATGGTATACATAGAACAACTTGTGGTTACCTCTTGGCAAAAGGGCTCTTTAGGTCAGAGGGCTGCGGTAGAATTGCAGGGCTGCAGGTTCAATTCATGCTGACAGGCTTGTAATTGTATTCCACATGTATTCATGATATCATTCTAATCATGTATTCATGATATCATTCTAATCAATTTAGAACTTCATTAAAATATTATAGGGCGTAAGAGTATTTCATTATATTATGCTACAGCAAATTGTATTTCCTGCTATAATATACCTTACTTGTAGGGATAATAAATTATTTTGACTCGAAAAATGTCTTTATTGATTTCTAAAGTTAGTTAAAGACTTTTCTTTACTCCGATATATAGAAGTCATTTTGTCTCCAAAGGAGTCGACTTGACTCCAAAAGTGGAGTAAATAAAAAAGGTACAGAACGACTCCTTTTTTGGAGTAAATTTTACTCCTTTATTTACTCCATTTTTTGGTGTAAATTTTACTCCTTAAGTAGAGTTGTTTTTACTCTTTGAGGAGTAAAAACAACTCTACTTATAGAGTAAAATTTACTCCAAAAATGGAGTAAATAAGGGAGTAAAATTTACTCCAAAAAAGGAGTCGTTCTGTACCTTTTTTATTTACTCCACTTTTGGAGTCAATTTGACTCCTCGAAATTAACAGTGTAACTACCAGAAAATTAAACATTTTTCCTAGAAAATTTTTTATTAATTAATAGAGATTAAAAATAATATGGACGTTACGTTTACTATCATGGAAAAAGACGTTTTTCTTATGTTTCTTCGCTCAAATCTGTACTAGATTTTGCCCGTGCCTACAGAGCTAGTTGGATTAAAACAGATTTTAAGAAGTAAGTAAAAATGTGAATTTTGTGAATTATACTTACATTAAAATGTTTCAGATGGTCTGCTAATGCCAAACTACAAGTTACAGAGCTGTCAGTATACCCATATTTCAATGTTTATGTTGAAATGACCCAACTTCTTTGAGGTACAGCTTAAAAACTAGGGTATGCTCATCACTTGAAACTAGCTTTAAATCAAAGTTTTATCTATAGTCCTTTTATTAGAATTAAAATCATTCATGGGAAAATGCGCCAAAGGGTTGAAATTGCCCTTGCAAATGTACACTATTTTTGAAATGTTTCGGATAGTATTTTGAAAAGGTGTTTTGGAAGGAAAATATGTCTTGAACAACACTGATTGACCCTTAAACTATGACTAGTGTTATGTAAATCACAGAAAATTGAGAAAAATCTGGTCCATACATAATGCTTTGGATGCTACGGCCTATGGAAAAATTTAGAAAATTGAATAAGTCAAGAATAAAATTTGACTATGCTCATCATCCGAATCCAGGTTTTTCTAATTGCTTTTTGATCTGGGTTTCTAGCAATACCAGTAATTATGCGACCACAAAATATGCGGCCACAAAATATAAAGATGTTGACATTTGATGTTGTCATATATTGCCATTCTCTTATCATAGCATAACTTAACTTATTTTAGTGTGTTTGTTAAAGAGTTGCGCTCACTATATATCTGTAATATCTAATATTTTTCATGGCATTGTATGAGCAATTTAAGTTGTGGTTTCTTTAGGTGATACTGATAGTATCTGTTCATTCGAGTGTTGTCAAGCCATATAACAAACGTACTTGCAGGGAGGTGAGTCCGGGATTGGACGCACAGAGGGTGGCTGGAAGTTTCCCGAACTTACCGAGCGAAGCGAGGTGAGTTCGGGAAACTTCCAGCCACCCGAGGTGCGTCCAATCCCGGACTCACCGAACCTGCAAGTACGTTTGGTTTTTATCCCATACACCGAGGCTGACCGAGCCATACACACATTTGTAGCTCTTCGCGATATATTCGTCGATGTTTTGTGAACATTTTCCTGGCCAAAAAAATCACTGGGCAAGAAAATACTTCTTTATCTACGTCTACATTACCTTTACTGCTTTTTTTCTTTGGTTTTTCTTCAGTCTCAGTATATGTTAGTCACCGAAAAAGTTCTTTAAAGTTTAGGTTTATCGGCTAAATCTTGTCCGCCATATTTGTTATTGTTATTGCAACGTAAGCAGTTTAGCGGGTGAGTTCGGGCGAAAAGCAGGTGAGTTCGGCAAAAAGCAGGTGAGCTCGACGACAAGCTCACCTGCTCTAAACCAATCAGAAAGCCGCTTTTAACACAGGTATGGGATAATATTTCGAACGCACGCGTATTTGAAGCCAAAGTATAAATTTGTTACTTATACGCACGCAACTGAGCACTTAAAGTCCTAACAACGATCAAATACATGTGAGAAAATATGGAAATTATTACGCGAACAATTAAGTGTGGTATTCGTTGATACAGAAATGCGATATACAGCCATTGTCCTAGTAACTTTCTCAGTATTTTGTTTTAAAGCTGTCAGCCTGCAATACAGCGTGCATTCGCGTAGGCATGCTTGCATTTGATAATATTATTTCTATAATCTACAGAAATATTATATAAAATTTTTATAACTCTAGTCTTGAATTGTTCCCATGCTTCACGCACAATCTGCGAGTCTCTAACTTGAGCATCAAGCTGCTTCTCAACTATGTTTTAACTATATGTGAAACAAGATTTCTATTGGATTTAAGTCTTGAGATCTCGCTCGGATACAAAATAACTCACACTCTTAATAGCTATCTTTGCTGCCTAGGCTTTGTAGAGACGGATCGTTGTCCATTATATGAACCATTTTCTTCCACGCGCACTGGAAATTTGTTTTTTACGAACTCAGCGATATAGGTATTGGTCATCTTTTCTTATTATTCTACCAATAGAACTCCATTGTTGTGAGAAATAACGACCAGTAAGTGAAGTCGTTTTCCACCCGCAAGGTTTTAGATCCTTTTCCAGTAAATTGTAAATTCCGCTCTTTCTTCTAGGGGCTAAAGCCTCACTACTAGACTGTGTCTTATATACAGAAGAAACCCGTAATAATCAATGGCTGCTTTCACCTCCCTATAAAATGTCCTACAGAAAATATGATGTGACATCAGCCTGCTGTGCACAACTAAGCGCTTAACAGTAAAATTTGGGTCTTTATCACGAAGAGTTTTTATTATTCTTATTAATTTTCTCCAATCTCTATCTGACAGCTTCTTTGATCTACAAAGTTTCTTGCATGATTTCAAATCTTGCTTGCGCTGAACTTTTCCTCTCAGATAAGAGAGACTGACGATTTAGATATTTTTGCTTGTTTTGCAATCGCTCTGCAAGAATATCGTTTCTCTTTGCCTAGGAATAGCACATAATGTATGCTCGCGTTCTATCCAAAATAGTTGTTTTATGTATAAGCCATTATTACTTGGTTTGTATATAACTACTTCTTATTTATAGCATGCATACTGTGCGCTTTATAATACTACAGCTTTGAATTAACTCAGCAAAGCACCGAGCGAAAGCCGTTGCAATGCTTCTTTGTTCATCACGCCGAATATGTCTATGGAGAGGAAACATTCGCCATCTTTTCCACATTCATCATTTCTGTGTTCACGCGATCAATAGATCCATTGTTAATTATATCGGTGGGGCGTCACACGTTGCAAAGAATGGCGTGCCACTCTCGAACGCCAGAGTTGGGCAAAATCAACGAGTGAAAACGTTGCAAAAGCATACTTAGATATACAAATAACAGCAAATCATTATACGCTTTATTTTACGAATAAGTAATTAAAATAGTAATGCATGGTTGCAGGAATATATAATAAACTAAACACTGTCCCAGAACACCGTGTGCACTCCATTTTATATCATTCCAGGACAGTGTTCCAAATGTTCTAGAACAGTAAATGGAGCAGCCTGTTGGTTTCGGCTGGTCTGGTTTGCAACCTGATTGGTCAATGATTTTGAATGTAATTTTTCAATGTATGTAAAAATAATTATTATTTTGGTGCAACGAGAGTGCAGTGACAAATTCATAATTAGTTCTTGAAAGACTAAATTTTTGAGTAAATATGATTTTTGAAAATTCGCTTGAGATACAGCATGAATTAGGGAAAGAAAATTTTTCACAAAACTATCTGGTCCAAATTAAAGGGGCAGAGTCAATGTCGGCGCATCTGTTCTGCGCACAGCAAACTTGAAAAACTACAGCCTTATATTTTCAAGTTTATGATTCAAGATGGCGGTCATTTGCGAGTGAGCACATTGCAAGAGAGGCAAAAATTTCGGCAGATAAATGTCAATACAAGGCTGATGAAACTCTTAAATTATACCGATTCCTGAATATATTCGAGGCAAAAAGCATGATGAATGTAATGATCTTTATTTCATTGCAATAGCTTGTATAGCTTTTACGTTCCATTAAATCAAACAGTGTCCAGTTTTTTGGGGGGGCACGCAGAGGTTATTCGCCTTAACGATTTCACTTAAAAACATGACTAATTTTAATTTTTTAGGTTAGGAATGGGATTGGGTTAAGATAACAGGTGTTTCCTGTCATTTCTTGAGTATAACAACAAAAATGTTTCGAAGAATAAAGAAGAAACAGCAATAGTGTATAACTTTTACTCCTTGTCAGGCGCCATATTGAATTTTGTGGCCGTGTCAGAAAACGCCTGGTGACTAGTTGCTCTGACGGATCTGAATCAATCTAGTTCCCCGATCGGAGCATGCCCTTTTAGAGGTTCAGGGTGGGCATAGCTCTGAAGAAATAGAATTGATTCACGTTGGATTTCCAGCGTCATGAGATCTACGCATGCTTGGCAATTGTTGCAAAATATAAATAAAGCATTTAATAGACTTTCTCGTCGAAAATGTGATACTTTTATTTGTATTGAAGTCGATTGAAAACAACTAAAAATTCTGGGCAGAATATATGTACGAAAGCTTTGGATTGATAGGGATACAACTACCTGAAAAATACAAGGAGAACTTCAACGTTTCGAGCGAAGGCCCTTCGACTTCTACTGTTAGTATTTGACATATATCGTATACTTGACCTTTTATACTGTCTGTATTCATGATAAATATAAACTCCTCAAGAATGAGAGAATGTTTGTTGTGAAGTGTGGACCTAACACTACATATACCATAAAGTCCGACAGGAGAGTAAAATTTAAATTTCAAAGCACACACACAGACATAGTATACGAGAGCAACGTCAATAATCCAATGTCAAGGAAATTTAAACCTTTAGTCCAGTTTTAAAGACATCAACCGCAGGTCCACACTTCACAGCAAACATTCTTTCATTCTTGAGGAGATTATATTTCTAAGGTCAAGTACGATGAATAGAAACAGTGTCACACACTATTACAATACAAGTCGAAGCGAAAATTTAAATCTCAAAAAGCACATACACAGACATAGTATACGAGAATAATCCAATGATCAATAATTCCAATGACAAGGAAATTTAAACCTTTAGTCCAGTTTTAAAGACATTTTCCCCAGAATTGTTAGTTGTTTTAAGTCGATTTCAGTGTAAAGAGTATCAAATTTCCGACGAGAAATTCTAAATACTTTGTTTATATATCTGCCACTAGCCAATCACAGACCACCCTTAACCTGCGAACGGGCAGGTTCAGGCAACGAGATTGGATCTGAATAGCCCTAACCACGGTTTGGGTATGCAGTCTAGCTTGCACTAAAATAAGAAAATAATTAAAATGTATCTTCGTGGAAAGGCAACAATTCTAGTACTAGTTATATGATTTACGTATTGCTTTGTTATGGAACAAGTTTTTGGCTTCTTCAAATTCTGTTGTCGGTAAGATTGTTTACTATCTTTTTAATACTATTAATAAACCATGTTTATATATAAAACGACGATGTTAATTTCGACGATATTCTACATCAAGTCAGGAAATAGAAAGTTAATTAAAGTATACAGTCAAAAGCAAAAGTGAAATTTACAATCCAAGCAGATTGTGGGAGTGAGATATTTTATAAGGTGAAATGTACTATAAATCGCCTCATGAAATTAGCAAGTGGACTGTGAAGTCGTGAGCGCTATATTGGCCGTATACGTACGAAAGTAAATTGCTGAGATTAACCGTCTTGCGTGACAACTAGCTGAGCAACTTTCTCTCTTGCATGTGCGGATAGTTTTTGTGAGGATTTGACCTCTCGAGGTCTTGAAAAAATATCTATCGTATCTGATATTTTTCACCTCGTGAGGAAAAAATCTCAACGTCCGCGGATGTTGCGAGCTAAGTGCTGAGCTGCTTGAATCAATTAGCCAATGAGAAACCATAGTTTCTTCATGTGACTTTGAACGAAATGGAGGAAAATGCAAACGATTTTGTCAATTATGTTGTTGTTGAGTAGTTTTCCCAACGTGCGCGATGAAAATGTATAGCTGAGAGCCGCCATTCGAGGCGGATAACTCAGCAAGTTTCACTCGTGTACGGAAAACTACTCAAGCACAACATAATTGACAAAATCGTTTGCATATTCCTCCATTTTGTTCAAAGTTACATGAAAAAATTATGGTTTCTCATTGGCTAATTGATTCAAGCAGCTCAGTACTAAGCTCACTACATCCGCAGACGCTGAGATTTTTTCCTCGTGAGATGAAAAACATCAAACACGATATATAGATATTTTCCTCGAGGCCTCAAGAGGACAAATCCTCACGAAAACTATCCGCACACGAGAGAAGCTTGCTGAGTTAGCTGCTGGTTTAGATGACGGTCGCAAGCATCGTAGGTCGAAGGAAGCTGACGATTCTGCATGTTAATATCTTGGGTTTAGTGCATGTTATAAAGATAACAATATCACCATTCGATTCAATGAAACAATATCAACTAATTCTTAACGATAGTTTTAAGTCAAAGTCAACATTATAGCGATTTATGGCCTCTGAAGTGTATTCAGGGCAGTAGCTAAGAAGATAAAAAAGGGGATGGTGTGTAGAATCGCACTAATATTTCCCCCCCAAAATTGTTGACGAGCGGGGTGGGGGGGGCAGGGAGGTCGCCGGTCGTCGAATTTTTTTCCGGACATACAAACATTTTTCCGGACATATCGTAATTTTTCCGAACATATCAAAATTTGTTCATTTCCCCCTTAATTTTAGCAAATTTAGCAAAATTTTTCCTATAGCTATTACTTTCTATTCCGAGCCACACAAATATTTTCGCTGACTACGAAAACAATTTGCCGATAAATCCGAAAGCAATTTTCCGAGTCTTGCAGACATTTGCCGAGTCCGTGATGAATGGAGAGTGTTACACCCCCTCTAGCTACGCCCCTAAGTGTATTATAAAATTGCGCAATATTACTCAATAAATATAAACTAGCCATACCGTATATACCTTTCGCCGAACATAACTTTGGCCCCTTGGATCGTATCGTGTTCGTAATAGTTGACCTGCATCTAAAGACGAAAGCGGACTTATATTCATTTATGCAATGTTCTTTCGTCAAAATCCCGCTGAATTCGCTAGGAAACATCGTTGCTTCTCGGCAAGCAATTTTTGTTTCCACAACAATGTTTCCACAGGTAGGCAAACAGGGAAACATTTAGGAAACAACAAATTCACAAATGTTTCCACAACAATGTTTTCTAGTTTGCTCAGGGCTTAAATTTCCGTGTTTGGGTCGATGGCCTGATCCAAACACGGGTTTCGACCAATCAGAGCACGCGTTATATATACATGTTATTTTATAAATCAAATTACTCTGCTTACTTCAATTTGTGCCGTCTTAACATTAAATACCAATTACAATATGCTCACTGGCAAAAAAAGCACTGTCGCTCAAATATTTTCTCTGTCAAAGTGACAAAAAAACAAAAAAGCGGCGGTCAATGTTCTAAAATCGATCACCGGGGTCTTTGATCGGTGACCGGCCGTTTTTGCAGCCACCTCTGTCACCGTTTTCCGGGACATGATAATGCTTTTGGAGTCGATTCAACTCTTTGAAATTTACAGTATACAAAATAGTGTAAGCTAGAAAATACATGCATGCAGCAACGCCTCGCTTTTCTTAACAGATGAAGTATAACAACCCCACATAAAGTATTAAGACCATTATAAACAAACATAAAAACACAATTGATGCGCTAGCTTTATAATTATAATGAACGATAACATTAACGTGCAATTTCATGCATACCAGCTTGCATTAAAGTGAATTATCGAGTTAAGAATGGCTTAAAAATTTCACAGATATGAGTAAAACCGACAACACAAAGCAAGTACGGCATGGAATTTTACCACTGAAATGTTTACACTTACCCAACCGGCACAGCAACGATTAAATTATCAAAGACATTAGACATCAACGTCAAAACATCAAAACAATTATTATACAAACTTTGTTTCACTGTTGAACAGCCACTAATTCATGAAACTCACAAACTACAAGCTTATTTCCAGTTAAAATCGAGAAAATAACCGTTTTGTACTTTTGTAAACTTTTTAACGAAATTTAAAACAAAAAATTGCTGTAAAACAGCAAAATACGTCCTTTCAAAATGAACAGCAATTACTTCGACAGATTTTGTACTCGCGCATGCGCATAACGTCGAGAACCGTCTATGACATAAACAAAATGGAGGACAACTTTGCACTCCGCTATGTTTTCACATACCCGGGTATAATTAGCCGTGCGGAATTAGTACCCTTGCACGGCGTTTCGCGCCGCCGGCTCGGGGATAAATTGTTTATTGTCAATATTCTAAACAGTTTTCATTCTTATCTTATACTTAATAGATCACTCACGGACCGCTTTCAGATAAATTTTACATCACTGAACAAACTAGTTTTCATCTATTTATCTCTTCGTCTCCTGACGGATGGCGTGGAAGAATTTCTAATCCTACCAACTGCTTGGTATTACATCAAGAATCTTGGAGAGACAAATACATTTCTTGGTTTCACCCTAGCTGCTTATTCAGCAGGAACGTTGGTGTTTGCACCATTTATCGGACTTCTGGCAGTTAAATGCGAAGCATCAAAGTCTCTCGTTGTCATGTGTGGTTTAGTGAAATTATTTGGTAATGTTCTGTACTCGATACCCGTCAATGGATATTTCCCTTTGTTTGGGAGATTCATAAGTGGTATAGGTGAAGGAACAACGGGAGTGCTCTATGGAGCCGTGACAAAGTGCACTACTAACGAAAATCGTGCAAAAGCATTTTTATATTTCGATGGTCTCTACTGTATTGGCGAAGTATGTGGTCCAGCAATTGGAAGTCTTCTCATATTCAACTTCAATATATTAGGTGGGATATAGGTAATTAGCTAGTGATATGGTTTTATTTACACACGTTAAACGGGAGAGATTACTTTACTATATAAATTATAATGGGGGCAAAAATAACTCTATTATCAGTTTTTCAGAAGCGGTTAGGTATCAACAAATCAATGTCACACGTGATGTACAGTAAAATTTTAATTTCTCGTTGGCTACCTGACGATTATCAATGATCCTTAACAATTATACCATCAACTCGAGTCGTATATATGAGCCGATAGTACATGAGCTGTCTTATAATATGTTATAATATAAGTGTGACATAACAGACGATTTGATTGGCTAGTGCGAGTCCATTGTGACGCAATAATGCACTGTGATCCGTGCAGGCACTGTCTTGCTCTTTCTCTGTTTTTTTTCCCTCTTCATCACAGCTTTTTAGCAAAAAATAGAAACGAAACTATGTAGCTTTTAGAATACAAAATGTATCAGAAAGCAAGAAGGAGTAGAACAAAGGAACAAAGCAATTTTCTATAGTTCTACGCGTAAAATTAACCAGCTTGGCATTCGTCGAATTTGTTGTTGTCTCGACAAGATTTGGGGAAAACCGTAAAATATCCGAGAAAAAATTTGAAAAAGATACAGGAATACTAAATTCATACAAAAAGGCAACAAAAACAGAATATAAGTGACTTAGAAAGTACCTTCAATTCTTCTGATAATAACTGCTAGATATATTTTTGGCGAAAGACAAAAAATACAATAATTTCGAAAATTAAAACTGAGTATAACCACGACGAAACCTACGATTTACCGTCTTTTATAGCAAATCCAGCAGGCCAGATGCTGAAAAACTTTGGCAAATTAGTCTGTGTCTCACTGTTTTGTTTTTATTTCTACTATTTTAAACAATTTTTCCGGCCTTTAATAGCATCAAAAATTTGTATATTGTTTTGGCAATTTTGCCGCTCCTTCGCTCGCTTAAAAATTCAAGCTACATCAAAAGCATGCGCGTGACGTCACTGAGTATATGTTAGGAGAATTTCAACGTCGATCTTTTGAGTAAAATTGTTTACTATGTAATATCTTTTACTTATATTATAAAAGAAATAGAAAAACTCGTCTCATGCGTTTATCCCCGAGCCAACGGCGCGGAGCGCCGTTTCGGGCGTTAGCTCGGTGCGAGGGTACTAATTTTTCCCGGCTATTTACACGCGGGGAAAGGAACGCACTAGCAAAGTCTAAAGTCCATCAAATACCGAGGGCGCATGGCTATGATCCAGGAGTTATAATTAATTCATGTCTTATCATTTCGCTCCAATTTTGTCGCTGTCCAATCTACTAGTTTTGTCGCTGTCCAATCTACTAAAATCTCTAAAAATATTCTGCATGTTGATCTCTTTGTTTTCAGAGTTCCCTCTGTAGTATAGTGATGAGCGTTTTACATATGTGACTGTATTGTATCTTGATATGGAGAATTCAGACTGTCTTCCGATATAGGATGGAGTGTTTTCAAAAGTATATTACAAAATATTATCCCCAAGCCAACGGCGCGGAGCGCCGTTACGGACGTAAGCCTGGGACGACGGTACTAATTCCGTCCGGCTATTTACACCATGGGAAAGGAGCGCACTAGCAAAATCTAAAGTTCATCAATAATCGCAAGCGCATGGTCATGGTTCACCACCGTTCATGGGTGGTCATCCTCACTGATCTCAAAATATGTAGCGGACTGTCGTGAATAGCGAGCACTAATTGGTCAAATTTGAAATTTGCATTATAACGACATCATAACAACAGCTAAATAACAAACATTTCTTGCAAATATATTGTATTTTTGCAAGATTTTGCAAACTTCAAAACCTTTTTAAGAAATAAGCCTAAAACGTCTAAAAGAAGGGAGCAAAGACGCCAACGTTAATGAAGGTAAGTTTGTTTTTGTTGTCGATGCATTGTTTACTTTATAATTGCTTTAAAAACTGATACGATCGTTGCGCATATAAATGCAGCATACTTATTTCATTGTATTTTTAAGCAAATTTATATATAACAATATATAAATTCAAGTTAATGAGACAACACGTTTGTCACCTTCAAACCTGATTATAATCTCATAGCAGTGGCGTAGCAAACTCGATAATTGGGGGGGGCACATATTCATATATTCGTGTTCTGCCTTATTAATTTCTTTTGAAATCAATTGTTTTTAAGGTCAGTGAACACGAATATATGAATATGTGCCCCCCCAATTATCGAGTTTGCTACGCCACTGTCTCATAGTAACAGGATAAGCTTGTCAACAGCCACAAAAAGGCGATATCCAATAGTCCAAACTTCAAATGTTTCTCTGGGCATGTGTAAAACCGAATGAAAGATCAACTGACCAATCATATGCCAACAACGAACACGCAGAACAAAGGTCAATGTGATAAGGGAGTTCACTTTGACAAATATCCCAACAAAGAGCAATGTCTTGTTACCGAGAACGAAAATTTCCACCCACCCACCCGTTCATGTTCCTGGTATCTGGTGCATTGTATGGGTACTATCTAATGTTATGCAAGGACTGTTCAAGAACAATTTGTCAAGAAAGACTATCGAACAATTTTCTCATGGAAAATTATCGCTATGTAAATACTTAAATGTTCAAACAAATAAATTTTGGTTCGGGGTTGAAGTGTTCCCAATGGTCAACTTCAGGCCCATGCATAGACTCAGGTTATTTATGTAAATATAATCAGTCGAATCGTAGGTACTGTCCAAGGGGATTATCACCCCTTGGTTCAGGTCTATGTCAGAGGGGGTCGCTACTCTTCGGGCAGAGCTCCTATGGAGCATTCAGTCTCTCCTAGCAGGTCTTATATATACGCCTGCGGGATGAAAACATAAGGCTTAATGAGTCTTTGGGTTGACCAGAGTTTGAGAGTATAATGTATATAATTGGTCCACTTCACCCTGAACCCATTCTCCCACAATGATTTGGTGTGTGTTTTACTTATTTTCGGGCTGTTCTTTCACCTAACGTGCTTGAATTATTAATTATTTAATTACCCTTTTTTATATTAAAATCTTTACATAAAGAGGAAAGCAAAATTATTTTCATGCGAGAATTTGAAATCAGTTTATTTTAAACTCAACGTTTACCGATAAAAGGCAGTTTAGCTACTTTCAGTACTTCATGTTCGAATAACAAAATGGTTTTGTCGCGGTGAGGCGAGGGTTTCTGCATGGATGTATTTTCTAGTTTACATATAACTTTGTACTTTAATTTTATTAGGTTGGAAAGTTAATGAAGGGAATTCGCCAGGGGTATTTCTGGCAATCGTTTGGTTATTATTGCTTATTCTGACGATGTTCCTACCAAGTGATCTCGCAGAAAGTTATGAAGCCGAAAACCAACCAAGTATTGACGATACTGATACCGATAGTGATTGTGAAATTAATGAATCTAAATCTAGAGGAACTATTATTGCCTGTCCACCCTCGGCTGTCTTTTGTTTATATTACCTTACCTTCCTAATGGTGATTATATGTACAGTTCCTTACATTTATATTCCGCTATTGGCAAAGTACCATCTAGGATTGGGACTAAATCAAGTGAAATTACTTTACCTCAATAGTTCACTATTTGGCTTCATTGTTTTACTTATCTTTTCTTTCTTGGTGGAAAGAATTTCCGAAAAGAATTGTATTGCCTTCAATGCTGTTTCGTCGATAGTCCCGATTTTAACAACATTTTATTTTGCTCTGTTCTGGGAGAATGATATGCCAGTGAATGCAGCTTATCTTTTGCTTGTTTCTGTGTTATTTATTGGTGCCCAGTTCGTAAACTTTCCTATGATCGCTTCATTGCTATCAAAACTAACACCAGCTGAGGGTGCATCATTTTATCAAAGTCTCGCATATACCGTGGGTCATGCCACCATTATACTCGGTCGTATATTAGCTGGTGCTACGTTTCACAGAATACTAATGATGTACACCTGTTTTTTTCTTACCATATGCTGGTTATTTGGACTTATATGGTTGAGTATTGAATATAAGAACTTGGAAAAAGATGAGAACTGGATTGAAACCAACGCGTCTGTTAAGGATTCGTCTGTGGGTGTCAGCATCAAGGAAAGGGGACCTAAGTTTGAGAATTAGGTAGTGGACCTAACTGTGGGACCGAACTGTACAACCTAACTGTGAGACCTAGACGGTGAACTGAAATATTTCAAAATTGTACGAGGTTTTCATTCTAGGAAGCCACCTTGGTCCATAATATTTTCGCATTTTGAAGGGACAATTCAATCTTTTGAATGATGGTCTTTCATGGGCAAAAAAAACCCCACTTGTTTCTTTCTTGGTCCAACGTCAGCGATACATTTTGGAAACACTAACTACATTTCGTTTTTAAAGACAATGAAACAAGGATTTTTGTACCATTTTCGCATTTTGTATTTGCGTTTAGTATGATATATTCGTCGCGTTTTTAAGAAAATTCGGGGTTTGTAAATATGTAAAATTTGGTCTCTTTCTTGTTTTACAAATAGGTTTTAACCACTAGTTTAATTACCAAGCGATATATTTTGATGATAAAATATTTTAATTAACGAAAGGAGCTGATATTTTCGTTGAAACTCCTATGTTCTACATAGAAAATTAAAACATTTAAATAGAACAAATTGAATTGTCATAAAAGCGCATGCGCGACATTAATTACTGGCCACGAAGACACGTTGCAACCCTTTTAAGTGAAAAACTTATTATAACTAGGAAAATCAATAAATTAAGCATAATTTAAAATCGGTGAACGCAACGTTTTTAACATTAAAAATGTTAGAAAAACGTTAAAATGAAAACATTGAAATAACAAAATCCGGATAGCTCTATCCACCGAAAAGTGATTATTTCCAGGCTATTTAAATAACTGGCCATAAATTCCATGGTGTAGTTTAAAATAAAGTTTAGTATAACGTTAACATTTTTACTTCATATGGGGTTCAATTCATGTCAATAGTTTACAGCTTTTCAGTCATGCGTACAAGGTCAAACAAGTTAAAAAAGTCATTGTCATATCATGCAGAGAGTAGCGCTATCTGGCCATAGTATGACCAGTCTCTGATGTTCATAATACATGTGTATCGACTAACAAAGCCATTCGCTGCATAATTATCCTAGGCATTTTCCACTGTTCTTCGTGATGAACTGCGTGCGGAGTTATTATGCAGAATAAATGC
Organism: Paramuricea clavata; assembly: GCA_902702795.2. Classification (NCBI taxonomy): domain Eukaryota; kingdom Metazoa; phylum Cnidaria; class Anthozoa; order Malacalcyonacea; family Plexauridae; genus Paramuricea; species Paramuricea clavata. Next base: position 19,696 of record CACRXK020001638.1, read on the forward strand.
TTCGTATCGGTCCCTGGGCGTGGTTCATTAAACAGTTGTTGATGGGAAGTGAAATGAACTCATCGGATTAAATTTAATGTGTCATCTTGTGCATAAATAATTTAAGAAAAATACAGCAACAGCAGCAGCAGCAGCAGCAGCAGCAGAAATAGCAGCAGCAACAGCAGCAGCAACAGCAACAGCAGCAGCAGTAACAGCAACAGCAACAGCATCAGCAACAACAACAACAACAACAACAACAACGACAACGACAGCGACAACGACAACGACAACAACAACAACAACAACAACAACAACAACGACAACAACGACAACAACGACAACAACAACAACAACAACAACAACAACAACAACAACAACAACAACAACAACAACAACAACAACAACAACAACAACAACAACAACAACAACAACAACAACAACAACAACAACAACAGCGACAGCGACAACGACAACAACAACAACACAACAACAACAACTTTGTAGCTTACTTTGGTATGGTTTGAATATCACGTTAAATGACAAATTACAAAATTGCAAAATAGGGCGAGCGAGGGTTATCACTGAATCTCGATATGATGCTAGTTCCAGCAACCTTTTTAGTAAGCAGGGCTGGGACAATCTTTTAACACATCGGAAAAAGCATAAGGCTATACTAATGTTAAACAATTAACGATCTAACTCCGTTTTATCGCCATAAGTTGTTCGAATCTCGCAGCACAGATCTAGAACATAACTTAAGAAACTCTGAACACGCCTTATTTGGGGGCCTATTATAGTTTCGCGGTTATGCGGTTTTAGCCATATTTCGAGGTCGGATTTCGGTTATATCTAGTTATTTTGTACGGTTTGCGGTTAACTGGAAATCGTGCGGAGACGGAAAATGTCAAAATTAACTCCCCGGATTCGGTTATTGACCAAAATATACAGCGGTTTTCAGATAATTTTTAACATGCGGTTACGAAATATTTTACGACTTCATGGGCCCTTCATGGCATTCATCTTCCGATCACGCGCGTGTGTTGTTCCGCGGGCATCGAAATGAAGAAATTTTGCAAGGCAAAGTGGAAGAGGGCAAAGTGGAAGTGGTAAATATAACATATAACTATGAATATAACCATAGATATAGGAGACCTAGATTGCTGACTCGGCTCAACCGGCGTGGCATATTTTGAAAATCCAAGATGGCGGCTCAACAGGGCAAAAATCATAGAACAACATAGGGAAAAACCACGTTTTTTGCATTTTGCGTCGTCCTACAGCCTCCGTTCCCGTTCTATCACTTTATTTCGGCAAGAACTAACTGGTGTGAAGGTTTTGGATGAATATTTGTTACAACTAATACAATTTACAAATTACAATTCAAGCGGGCAAGATTGGGCAGGCTTGCAGTTTCGCGCGCTTTTCGTCTTTAGTTTCTTCCTGTTTATTCCTTCAGTCTTTTACGAGTTTTTTCTCAAGTAATGTGATATATATCTAACTATTCCAAAAGCTACTACAGTTTATTTTGTTCTTTCATTGTTATTTCGACCAGAATACAGTATTTTCATCTGAAAATTCTAGGGCTTTCTATTCTATTAAAATATCTGGGGGGTTTTATCGAAAAGAATGCTTGAATGTCGGCCTGAATCGTGTTCATCGTATTAGTGCAAGGCAGACGTGGGGATTTAAAAGATGGTATTCGCTTTTCCTTCCATAAGTAAGTCTATGAAACACACACATCATATATTTGTACACTATATAACGTCTATAACTTACATCATATAAACAGAATAGTTTAATATTAATAGAATAAAAACAATTTGTTTTGTAAATACTGTAATGACAACGTCACAACAAATGTAGTTTTGAGTTTGCTAGCTACAATATAAAACTATTTACAGTTTTAATAAAAGAATATTAGACCAAACAACTTGTTTTTATGTCTGTGTCAATCTGTGTTAGGAGTCTCTCTCTCTAGACAACAACTGTCATAGAGGTGCTTGTCCTGTTCAAGGTCAAAAATGTTTTACTTTTGTTCACATCAGTGAACCAAAAATATATCTTTCCCTTTGCACTATTGGATTTCCTAGAACCAATCCCAGCCTGCTAAAAAAATGAAATGGGCAGACTAGATGCCAATCAAATATCCAGTCTTGTCAGGGTTCGTACACTTTCTCCGATTTAAAATTCCATGACTTCCCATGACTATTTTTTTCAAAATGCATGACCTGGAAGTCTGGAATTTCTGAAATATATTCGTTAATATTTCAGTAAAAGAACAAAATTCACTTCGCTCTTGCAAAAATCTGTTATATAACAGCAATTCATATTATTGTTATGACTGGTAAATTAAAAACAGCAATTCATATTATTGTTATGACTGGTAAATTGAAATAGGTAATTTTGATTTTCCAGGATTTCCAGGCCTGGATTTTGGAATATTGAAATTCCATTATTTTCCAGGACCCGTACGAACCCTGTCTTGTGTGAGAAACACTTCACACCCGATGATTATATTAACCCATCGAGTTGCAATGCGCCCTACTTTATTATTTTACTCTGTCTAACGCCAGACAATTTTACTCGTCAAGGGGAGAGCAGTGGCACTTAATGGGTTAACTGGCCTATCTGGCCATGTGTCTAGTTGACCCATTGAGTCGTTTTGTGCCCTATTTTATTATTTTACTCTGTCTAACGCCAGACAATTTTACTCGTCAAGGGAAAGTGCTGATGCTTAAGTCAGCTGTCTCAAGGGGAGAGTGCCTGAAGGGGAGAGTGCTGATTGTGGAGAGCAATCAATTAAAGGCCAATCCAACTTATCCAAGAAATATCTAAACGAAGATGCCGTCCCATCTATTTTTGATTATCGATGATGAATCAATCAGGTTTCTTGGAGAGAACTAGATACTGCATGTGAAGGTTTTTGATGCATACCAGACAAATTAGTCAGTTTCTTCAAACTAGTTTCCATTGAAAACTTTCGCTGTCACTAGTTCTCTCTACAAACCTGATTGATTCATCACTTTTCACTGTCCAGGCCATATAGACTTGAGATCCCTCGACATCTGCAGCAGCAAGGAGGTTGTCAAAGTCACACTATAAACAGAGCATCAGAATTTTCGCACCAGCAGACCAAATAAATCAAGTAAAATAGGTTTTAACTTCAAAATACTTCACAATATTATTCCCTGTTATATATCCCAACCGAGATCCTCGAGAAAAAAAGCACCCAAAGAACCAAAACCTTTATTTTCTGTAACAAAATGTCTGGAACTGCTCAACCGACTATGTGATGATTTTCAGATAACATTTAGCGATCGATTATTTCGTCTTTATTAAACTTAAATTGTACAAATATTCATCCAAAACCTTCACACCAGTTAGTTCTTGCCAAAATAAAGTGATAGAACGGGATCGGAAGCTGTAGGACGACGCAAAATGCGAAAAACATGTTTTTTCCCTATCTCGCTCTATGATTTTTGCCCGGTTGAGCCGCCATTTTGAATGCTCATGAGTGCCACGCTCGTGCGTTATAGAAAACATTAGAGTCAGCAATCTAGGTCTCCTATATCTATGAATATAACCCACTGATCAATATAAGGCATATAACCCAATCGGCTATTGCTTTATTTGCTTATTCAAATGAGTATTCGCTTTTTATGTTAACTCGCTTTTACACGCTTGAAGGCCCTTGATTAGCTTTTCAAAAAAACTTTCGAAGCAACTCATGAGCCATGGCCTGACATAGAAGACGTGCTCGGTCATGGAAGACGTACTAAAATGCGTAGCTTTGTTCTACAAGGCTGGGACGTCTGGCAAAGAATACGTGCGGAAAGAGAAATTCCTTGTCAAGGTTCCACGAGGCGAAGACGGCAAGGAAATCAAACTGGCACATTTGAAGGATATAGTTTGGTATGTACTCATTATACTGTATACCGCTTTTTATTTAAATTAATCACATTATTAATATTAATGAAACTATCTGATTATGGTTCAATTTTGGGGATATTAAATACCCTCAGTTGTTAAATTAAATGGCTCCATATAGGCCATATAACCAAGGCCATCTGATAACACATCAACTATTGGCACTATTGTTACTATATGAAATTACTACATTTATATGGCCTTATATGGCCTTATGTGAACATGGTGGTTACTACAATGGTTGTCAATTTTTGCTTTAATATAAAGCAAAATAGGCATTGTTATTATCAACAAGGGCCAACAAGCACTCTAGCTTAATTAAGGAAAAAATATCACTAGCTATATTTATGCACCTATCAATGTTAACCCCCAGGGGGGGGGGAGGGGGCTGTCGGGCATATGTGGGGTATTTGATCATCAATTGCATCCCCACCCTGGGGATTTTGATTAGCATTTTGATCCCGAGTTTGGGCAGTTTGAACCAAATGACTTCTATTAATTGGTGGGGTATTTGACCAATATTTATTGCCCAATGGTGGGCCATTTGATTGAAAATTTGCTCACCGAATCAAATGCCCCACCTATGCTCGACCCCCCCCCCCCCTGGGGCTTAATACTGGTAGGTGCATTATAATTCAATGATCACTAAAGCCATTGTAATTGCTAAATCTACCTGATTAAAATTTTTATTTAGTGTCCAAGGTGGTTTAATAGAAATTGCGAGGCAAACTGGCTTGAGTGACTTTGGTAAGGAAAGTCAAAAGAAGCTGGATCTCAGAATTGGTAGAATTGATGAAGCTGGAGAGAGGACATCGATCAATACTGACAGCCAAATGGAGCTAGAAATGCCATCAATAAGGAATCATGTCGACAAACTTCAAGGTGATTTTTGTATTCTCATCTATTTGTTAGGTTATTGTTATTGTAAGATTGATATCGATATATTTAATTGATGTGCAGTGTTGTTATACATTAATTAATTGATGTGCAGTGTTGTTATACAGCATACCAGCTATACCATTATTGTACATTGTGTGATTGTGGCTGGCAGGGAAAGTGTTATTAATAGTGCAATATACTCTGGCATATACACTCTAAAAACACTCTGGTTAAATTTGGGTTAATTCAACCAGTACGGGGTTAAAAATCCACCTACACAGGTTAAAAAAAATTAACCATTTTCCTGGTTAAAAGTCAAAAAAAGTGTACCAAATTTTTGTTGAATTGATAATTTTTAACCAGGAAATGGGTTAAATTTAACCAGAATGTGTTGGGTGGATTATTAACCCAATTCCTGGTTGAATTTAACCAGAGTGTTTTTAGAGTGTATATATATATATATATATATATTTATATATATGTATATATATATATATATATATATATATATATATATATATATATATATATATATATATATATATATATATATATATATATATATATATATATATATATATATATAATTGTTATGATTGATCAATACTTTGCTGACAAAAAGGTGAAGCAGAGGGTGTTGTTATTCCAACAAGTGCAGCCTTTACCTCAGTGCATCATCTCACTATTATGAACAATGCATAATATGAAACAGTTGATCTGGTAGTATGTATACAGTGTATTCAAAAATCTGAGAATTAAAGTACTTTCTTAATTTTATTGTGTATTAGTGATGGTATATCCTATAGAAGTTGTGTTTGCACCCAAGAGATCCACAATTGTGATTGAGATTAATGGTAGCAGTAAACCTACATCTTCCTCCTATAATGTTACTTCAACTGGACCAAGACTCCAGAAAGTATTGTCTGAAGAAAGCCAGCAAAACTTAAATGAAGGTATTGTACTGTATCACAAATATAAATCAGACAGTGTTGTAATTCTCTCTCTTCACTTACAGAATTCTTTTAATTTTTCTCACATCATAAGGCTATAACAAGCCTTCAATTTGTAATGACAATGGCTTATATTAATATGCCTAATATTTGGTATTCTTCTGCGTATTAGGCCATTAATTCCTGGCATTTGCTAACCAAGTGCTGCATAGTCATGCCCGTCATGGATGTATACTTGGCCATACATCTCGTTGATGAGAAAGAGACTCCACAATGAAATCCTTAATTTAAAATGCTTCCAATGTGCCCTACTTTAGTATTTAGTCTGCCTAACACCAGACTCTTTACCCATTTGAGAGAAACCCCAAGCCAAAAGCTGTGTCAAACAATTGTATACTGTATCCTTAAACTCGGACCTTCGTATTAATGATACTGTAGCTATGGATTTTGTAGAACTGAGTAAACTGCAAGGAAGCATGTTAATAGCAGACAAGACACTAACTACAAAACTAAGAACTGGAGAAAAAGTTCTGTGGCCGTGGCGTATTGAATGTGGATGTTGCCATGCAGTTCCTGGTGTTATGCTGCGATATGACTCAGATATGCTTGGAAGAGTAGAATGCTTGGAAGAGTAGAATGCTTTAAAAGGCGTAAGTTGATTTGTTGTTGCCTTTGTTATATTAGATTAATTTCCCATTTGCAAAATATTTAATTGATGGTTAATGCCTGAATTTCTAAATTCTTGATTTAGAACACTTTACCAAATGTTCTGAAAAGGCTAAAAGACCACAACCGAAGAGAAATCGATTGATCAAAGATATGTTTGCTAGAGTTCCACCAAAAAGCAAGAAAAAAGATGCTTCTCACCTGCATACAAAGTCTGGAGATAACATTGATTCTGACATTGACTTGTCTGACCAAGAACGTGATGAAGTGTAATTATCAATCAAATAAAATGCATGTTAACGTTAATAAATCCGAACAAATAGTTTTTATGTTCATGTTCCAAGGCCTTCCAAATTTTCAAAGACCTTCAGAACGTTTCAATACCATACAGGCCCATGCATACAAGGAGATATACTAGAGAATATAAAAAAGTGGTCTACAGTAATACTTGGAATATCATAGCATAGGATATGTAGTTTAGCATATTATCACGGTAATAGCATTTTGTAAATGCTGTCAATGAATAAATACGAACTACTGTATTAAAAACCAACTACTTGTTACTGGACCCTACTGGAAATTGGGTTCATTTTTTTACAGGAACCACGTACTATAGGTCTAAATACTAGTTATATACTTTTTAGACATTCTAGCCATTCTAGTGAATACAACATGGATACAGATGATAGTATTGTATGGACTGATAGCGATGAAGAGCTTGAAGATTCTAAAGATAGCGAACCTGCTGATTCTGAAAATGAGCAAATAGATGATGATGTTGATGCAGACACCGATGAAGACGAGCGTTGGATAGCATATGGTGTGCAAAGAGCCGACCCTCTTTGTTACAAGTTTGACGACCTTGTACGTAAAGGTTTAATCGATAAAAATGGAATACTTTATAAGTATCTTACGGACGTTGTTGAGATATTTTATGATCGATGCCATCAGTATGATGGCGACGTCGTTGAATTTTTTAATAGTATTCGCCATCTAGGAGGTAGGAGAACAGTCAACTTCATTCGTGGGCCCATGCATATAGGGCAAGGTAAACGAGGATCTGCGCAGCCCAAGGAGACTTGCAAAATGAACTTAGGTGGCCCATCTGAGACGGTATGCAACAAAGCTCAGGCTGGCTACACGGTTAAATCTGGCGTTATCAAACCAATGAGTCTTGCACATTTAACGCTTGCAACAAACGATGTTAGGCATATTACACCACTCATATCGTCTAACATTGTTCATGTCATATACCTTGCTCACTTAGCAGCGACGGTAACGCAATCAAGCCCAGTATTGAATATGACCCACGCCTCAAAAGGTGCGTTGGCTTAAATTTTGATGTCGATATTGAATTTATAAAGAAAAATCCGGTTGTTACACCGGAATTTTTAAACGAACATATTGTAACTAAGGTTTTGGTTACATCAGTAACAACGCTAGATAACGATGTCAGTATGCCGTGTACTACTAACTACATGCCTAAGGGAGGGAAAACCGGCAATGCTATTTGTGATTCGTTGCTATCTACTATTAAGGTACTGCAAGTTTGCGAAGCCTGTGTTAAGCGTACTGTACCAACAGAACATATCATTGACAACTCCATCATTTGCAAAAGTCGGTGTAACGAGTGTCTTTCTATGAAATCTGTGTGTGTGGAGTGTGCAGAAGCTGGACAGTCTAGCTGTTTGCCATGTCTCAGAGCATGCGACCACTGCTTGGGCTGTGGTATTCTATGCAAACGAAGAGTCTTTCTTGTTGCGACAGCTGACTGCGAAGAAGGGAATAAAAAGGCATTCTACATAATCAAAGAATCAATTGCAGATCAATCGATCGACCCCGAGTTGTCTTTGTTGTCGATCATTCCTGATGTTCCTCATGTCGGAAAAAGCTTAAAGGCTGGTTTCTCAAATTGGTTTCTAAAGATTGGCAAAGAAAGATCAAATCTAGCTGTGATTCGTTCTATGAGAAGCAGATCATCTTCCAACGTGAAAAAAGTCATGACAAAGCTGATCCCAAAGAATGATCACGTTAGAAATAGAGACCGTCAAGACCCCTCTGCAGTTCTTTCCCTCACAGGTGATTCCTTGCTAAATTATCTTTCTAATGTTGGGTTGGTATCTACTACGATAATACCTGAGACATCTAAATTCACCATTGATAATCGTCCAGGAATGTACCCGAGACCAATAAGCGTTGCAATTGGTTCTTATGGATGGATATACGTTCTTTACAATTACGACGAGGTAAATGGATTGTCCGACTTACTGAAAGCTCGATTGCATTCACCTGTGGACAAAGTTAAAATTGTCAACAAGCAAGTGAAGGCGACAAGTGTTCATTTCGCGGAAGGCGTGGTGTACTTATGTGGAGATAACAGTCCCATAACTGTTGTAGATGAAAACAGTGTTCTTGCTTTGGATGTTGGAAAGATAAAGACAGGCCCAGTGGCCAAGCAAGCCCTCCAAACTTATGGGCTACCTGTTCGTGGGACTGTTGCACAGATGAAAGAATGCCTTCAGCAATACAAGAGCAGGGTTAAAGATGAATATGCTGCCAAACGATTTCTGAGTACGACGATAAATTTTTGGAGAAATGAATTCAATGAACAGCCATCCTTTACAGCAATATGTCTTGTTGACGGCAACTTATTGTATGCAGCATGTGCCACAGAAAGTATTATTGCTTCTGTTGTTACTTCTAGAGATGGCATTGGTATGCGCGGCACACTTCAGCGTACTTTTTCGTATGACGAAAGCTGGCGAACTATCCATAGCTTGCGTGTCATTTGCTCTACGGCGAAATTGTTTGTGGTTACAAATTCCGATATCGATATGCTCGACCTTGAAAGTCAGATCGGACATGTTCACGTGGTTGATAATGAAAGAGATGACGTGATATTTTCCGACCCAATCAACCGTAAAATATACCAGTACACTCCTGAGTCAGAGAAAACAGAGATCATTTCTGGTAACGGAGACGAAAACTGCATAGATGGACCTGTTTCACAATGCAGTTATCGACAACCCTACGGTATTGCTGTAGAATTTGACTATGTCGTGTATGTAACTGACGCCATGTCAGGGACTGTCCACATCATCTCTTGTTTGGAAAACACGGTGAAATTTCTACAAGCTATTGGCGGCTTATACAAAAGCTTTTCTGTGCACGACAAAGGCGGCAGCTTTGAAAAACACGATCTTCGCTCAGCACTGGAATTAGTAAGCAAGTGTAAAGATTTTTTGGAAGAAAACGAGCGAGTAATAAACCGAGATGTCACTTCAAAGCTACCACGGACTTTAAATGGTCCCCAAGGAAACGTTGCATCCAAGACTGTTGATTCTGTGCGACTGATTGAATGGGGTTTATCCCGTTTGAAGGATATTGTGGAACAATACAATTACCAGGAAACAAATTTGCTCAGCTGTATGACATTGGACACAGAACACTTTCATTCAACAACTCACTTTAAATGCGAAGTAATGACCATGCTTCAATATGCTCGGTCATTCGGAAATTGTGTCAAGGAGAGCATGAAGAGATTGTCATCTTGGAGTGCGCACTATTTTACGAATCCCAACAGCTGGTATCCATTGCCCGAGGGGACAATTCATTTCAGAGAATTGCCGAAATTAAAGCCTCTACCAGCCGCTAACCAAAGCGACGAAAGTTGCCAACTTTTGAAGGAATTCTCTAGTATTTATGGGAGAGCTGTCAGACAGCGTTCTGGGCGGCAGGAAACAACCATGGCCAAATCTGGTACTTTGCCACCTACTTGCTATCAGGTTAATCTACCGATACAGGAAGTGACTCTTCATCGTCAGCTGGATGAAGAGAATGAGCTGAATGGAATCGTTGGACCAGGGAATCAACCAAACATAGAAGATGCCCAAGATGTTGACTCCAGCGAGGGGGAAGTTGAGTATGATTCCGATGAGAGTGAGCTTGAGTTTGAAGGTGACAATGATCAGCGGAATCAACCTCTTTCAGCAGAACATGCAGCAGATACTCCTGAACTAGCAAGAGAGGCTTTCTTCCTGATCGGCTCCAGGTCAAGATTTGGCAGAACAGTAAGGTTTAATGGGAGATTTGTACAGTAAATTATTTACAATATTTTGGTAAGTTTGACTTCAACCAATAACTACAACCAATAAGTTAGATTTGTCTATAAACTAGTTATAGCTCGACTTTCAAGGGCTTTCAAAGTAGCGTCATTTAAATTCATACCTATACCGGCCTATACTGGCTTATACTTACTCGTTGAATTTGCAAATTAAAACTTTCCAGGCATCTGTATAGGCTTTGTAGACTGTACTTTCCATCGCAGCCAGGAGGCACAGGCCAATGATTCAAAAGAATACTGCATGTTAAAAATTATTTGAACTGCTAAGACTTCGTTTGCTTTGACAATTGCCAAGTTAAATACCACAAAGTTCGCGCGAAACTCGTAAACGGCTCCCTCTTCAATAAATCACGTACCGACTGTTGTCTCACAATATGTTTCAAAATACGTACGCTATCGCATATGGGACATATGCTTCAGTTTGAACGCGGTTACGTTTAAAAGGGAAATGAGTGCGCGGTTTGCGGTTAAAATTTGAAAAACAGCGCGGTTTTCGGAGATGCGTACCCCCTATAATAGGCCCCCTTATTTGTACCTAAACCAAGAACGAACTACGGTAAGCGAAGTTTCAGTTATAGCGGGGCAGTTTTATGGAACGAGTTACCACAAAATGTACGAACAACTTGCTCCCTAAGTCAATTCAAAAGAGCAATTGGCAATCTGATCTCTATATCAGATGGACTCCCGCACGGCAATCTTGTAAATCAGTATTTTAGTGTTTGGATAAGTTTAAAGTGTATATTAATTGTCATAGCGTAATTGTAATTATATATTAGTTAATTATCTTGTAAAATGTTATACTGTAGATTTCACTGTGTTAAAATAAAGTTTTCGATTGATTGATTGATTGAAAATTGTCTGCTGGTGAGAGGCGAAAGCCGAAAGGCCGGTAAATTTACTATAAATCACTGTAGGACTGAAAGTTCTCAAAGTAGCCTGTGCGAGGCGAAAGATCGGATTATATAAATCACTGTAGGAAATATAGGATTTTATAAATCACTGTAGGAAAAGTACCATTACGTAATACGTACGTACTTACAACACACCATAATGCATCGCGCTTAAGCTTGATGAGCCACCAAACTGTTGGGCTCGCTCAGGCTCGCCCCAATTATATGCATGATTTAAATCCGTTTTAAATATATTATCCCAAACGTAATCCGTATAAAAATAATATTCCTAAATGATTCACGCAGAATTGCATTTGTAAAACAAAGCCAAAACATGTAAATTGCACTCAGACTTATTCAGAATAACTTTTGTTCTATATTTGCTGAAATTATCAGCCGGAAATTAAAAGGATTCTGAAAGGAGATATTTGTAGTATAGAGAGTGGCGGTTCTGCGGCGTTTTTTTAGTATTTTAATTTATTCAGGTTCATGTTAATTTATTTGGGCTTACTTGAGATTTTTGAACCGCTGCCGTTTGTTTATGTACATTTTTTAGCTTATTTCTGACTACTTCGCTGCCGTTTGTTTATCTACAGCCTTTTCTTGTTTATTTCTAGCTACTGCGATGCTGTTTGTTTATCTACAGCTTTCTTTTAGTTGAATTTTAGCTACTGCGATGCCGTTTGTTTATGTACAGAGTACAGTTTATATTTTTGGCTACTTCGTTGCTCTATAGTTTTTGTTCGATGACTTGCATTTGTTCGACGACTTGCAAAAAGAAAAGTCATGGCTGCTCGTAAAGAATCGTCTAGTGTAACATCCGAACAGTTTGGTATCGGAACGATCAGCAATCCTGACTTTCGAGTGAATATATATGACCATCTAACGCCCCGCCTTCAATCACTTCTTTACGAAGCTAAAAAATATCAAAAGACGATGGGATACAAGTTCTGTTGGGTCAAAAACAGTTCTATTTGCTTACGAAAAGCTGAAAATTCACGAATTACCAAAATGAAATCACTACAAGATCTTACCAACTTAATACAACAGGAATCAACTGGCAACGACTCAATGCTGAATGATTAAAGCTAAGTATCAGACGTTTTCATTGACTATATCATATGTTTGTTTAATTGATGACGAGTAAACACGAAGTTAATGTACATAAGTCAAATTTTCGTGAACTACCTTTCCACGGTATAATATTATATAATGACTTCTTTCTGACTAGCAGACCTTCAACTGAAAGACAATTAAATAAGCTTACAAGTATTTATGATCTTGACGTATTTAATCTAAATATACGATCAAATTCTAATATTAACCCCGATCAAAATGTGATGAACCACCATATTCATTGCAAATACTATTCTCCTGAGAATTTTACTAAAATCAAAAAGGGTAATCATCGTTTCTCAAATAATCATTTCTCCTTATTTCATAATAATGTAAGTAGTTTAAGAAAGAACTTAGAACATTTACAAGTTCAAATATTAGACGAATTGAAATTTCCTTTTAGTGTTATTGGCATCACAGAGACACGCATTAAAGATACCAACTTAGACGGTTTTAATTACAGCATCCCTGACTACTCATTTGAATTTGTTCCAAACCCTTTAGCTGCTGGAGGGGTTGGAATGTATATTAATAATGAATTTAGTTATACTGTTATTGAAAAATCTGCTAATACAGCTTATCAAGCGCTTTGGATTGAAATTATCATTCTTAGCAAGAAAAATATTATATGCTGTGTCGTATACAGACAACACAATTCACCTGAGACATTCCAAGCGTATTTTGAACAAAAACTAGAGCAATACACATCAACAGGCAAATATGTGTTTATCATGGGTGATTTCAACATAGACCTATTAAAACTTGATAGGTGTAATTATGCACATAATTTTTTATTATATTTACAAAGCTGTTCAATGATTCCTAGCATCGATAAACCCTCGCGCGTCCATGGGGAATCAGCCACATTAATTGACAACATATTTATTAATAACCCTTCCAATGTATTAGTTAGTGGGAACATAATATCTGATGTATAAGGGACCGATCGTTTATTACGTCTCAGGGGAAGGCGGTGGTTTTTTTAAAAACATTATCAATAAAATACGCACCCCCCTATATTTTTTGGAAATGAAAAAATGACCCCACTGTTTAACTATATAGATTAAAATTTTAAAATATACCCCCCCCCCCCACAATTGCACTAGGCATTTCTAGGCATCAAACCTCAGTGCATCAAATATTCGAATTACAAGGCCTCGCGAAATTGCTAATTCAATATAATATCGAATCATATATAAAAGCAAGATTGCGTATTTTAGCATTCAATACAAAACAGGAAAACGTTATACAAAAATATCATATTAATGAATGATATAAACATGTAAAAGTAAAAATGCAATAATATTTATATATTATTATAAAATGTAGATAAAAAAATACTTTTTTTGAAACTTTTTCCGCCATGTTTTTTTTCAGGTGTAAACGATTGACTGCAATCATTCCGTTCAGCGGAGTCACTAAGTGGTGGTTATAGATTCATGTCTCGCTATTTATAATGCTAACCCCAATCCCCAGCCTAACCGCTAACCCTATTAGCGAGACATGAATCTATTTGAACAAACATTGAACTAAACTTTCAACTATAAAGAGTTGAATGCTAAGAACTAGATTCCAGTCTTCTCTATGCAAAAATTGCACACAAGGCGCAATCTTGTTCCCCGAGCATGCCCGTTCGCAGGTTAAGATTGGGCATAGCTCTGGAGAAATCGAATTGATTCACGTTGGATTTCCAACGTGAGTTCTACGCATGCTCGACAATTGTTGCAAAATATAAACAAAGTATTTAGAATTTCTCGTCGAAAATTTGATACTTTTTACACTGAAATCGAATTGAAAACAACTAAAAATTCTGGGAGAAAGCTTCGGATTGATCCCTGAAAAATACAAGGAGAACTTCGACATTTCGTGCGAAGGCTTCGACATGTATTGTTAGTGTTTGTATACATCGTACTTTACCTTTACTGATAAATATAATCTCCTCAAGAATGAGTATAATATATATGTGCTTTAAAATTTACATTTAACTCTCCTGCCAGAGTTTATGGTATACGTAGTGTTAGGTACGACAGTATAAAGGTCAAATACGAGTATTTTATTCAAACTAATAAAACTATTACAGTACAAGTCGCTTCGCCTTCCGCTCGAAACGTTGAAGTTCTCCTTGTAATTTTCAGGTACTTGTTTCCCTATCAATCCGAAGCTTTCGTACATATTTCCCCCAGTATTTCTATTTATTTTCAATTCGATTTCAGGGTAAAAAGTAGCTGATTTTCGACGAGAAATTCTAAATACTTTGTTTATATTTTGCAACAATTGCTAAGCATGCGTAGAGCTCACGTTGGAAATCCAACGTGCTATCTACCGCTAGCCAATCAGCGCCCTGAATCAATTCGATTTCTCCAGAGCTATGCCCACCCTTAACCTGCGAACGGGCACGTTCGGTGAACGAGATTGACAATGGCGCAATCTTGCTTGATTAGTTTGTATTTGTTTTTCTTTTTTTCAAATTCAAAATGGTAGATATATTTTGAATTTCATCCTATAAACCAAATAAAGTCATTTTAATATGTAAGAATCGTTTGCAATTTCAAAATTTAACACACCCCCTCTTTTCCTTTCGGGAAACAAAAAACTACCCCCCCCCCAAAATAGCCATATTTAAAAAATTAACCCCTCCCTCAAAAACCACCGCCCCCCCTGAGACGTAATAAACGATCGGTCCCTAAGCGATCATTTTTCACAATTTTGTATCCTAGACTCCATTACCGTCAGACAAAACATCCAAAAACGTAAATATCGTGACTATTCATCATTCTCCGATACTTTATTTAAGAACTTTCAGAGATAAATTGGGATTTTGTCGTAATGGAACCAGAGAATAATTCTAACAAGTTATTTTCGACTTTTTTTTAATAAAGTAAATAAACTAATAAATAAACATGCTCCTATCAAGACCATTTCTAGGCGTAAAGCAAAACAATTATCCAAGCCAAGGGTAACTAGAGGAATAAGGGCTTCTATTAAAGTTAAAAATAAGTTATTTCACACAAATAATGTAACTCAGTATAAAATATATAGAAACTATATTGTTACTTTACTCCGAGCCAGCAAAAAATTGTACTATGAAAAATATTTCAACTTGAATCACACAAATATGAGTAAGAAATGGGAAGGAATAAGGGAAATTTTAGGACGTAGCCGTAATAATAAAAATAATATTGGTGCCATGCGACAGGATTCTACTTCTCGATTAACATTTGATCCTAAAAATATATCTAACATCTTGAATAAACGTTTTGCTACATGTGGACAAAGATTAGCTGCTAAAATGCCACATTCTGAAAAACATTATTCTGATTACCTTCAACATACAAATAGCCTTAACTACACATCTCAACTAGATTCATTTGTTTTCATTCCGATAACTGAAAGAGATATTGAACTTGAAATTATCACACTACCAACCAAAAAAGCTGAGGGTTTATACTCATGCCCTTCGAGGATTATTAAATGTGCAAAAACATTCTGAGCAAACCTTTGGCAGATATTTTTAATCGTTCGATTGAAACTGGAATTTATCCTAATAAACTCAAAATTGCGAAAATAATTCCAATTTACAAAGCGGAGGATGAAACTGAACCGAATAATTACCGACCCATATCTCTTTTATCGGTATTTAATAAAATTTTTGAAAAAATCATGTATAAACGTTTAGACAAATACCTAAATATGAAAAATATCTTGTGTCCCTCACAATATGGTTTCCGTCAACAACATTCTACACAACATGCCATTCTCGACATTGTTAACAAAATCCAAACTAACATGGATAATAAACTTTATTCCTGCGGTATATTTATAGACTTGAAGAAAGCCTTTGATACGGTAGACCACGATATACTGTTGGGTAAATTAAATCATTACGGTATTAGGGGAGTGGTAAATGACTGGTTCTCTTCCTACTTAAAAAAACGCTCTCAAACAACTCTGATTAGAAACTGTGTATCTGATAGAGAACCACTTTGTGTGGAGTACCTCAAGGATCAGTCCTTGGGCCTCTACTTTTTTTAATATACATAAACGATATTTCTGAGTCATAAAACGTTTTTAATTTTTTTCTTTTTGCGGATGATACCAACCTACTATATGCTAATAAAAACTTGAAAACACTTGAATCTGTTGTAAATTCTGAATTGAATAATGTTTGCAAATGGCTTAATGCCAACAAACTGACGCTTAATATAAAAAAGTCAAATTTTGTTATTTTTCGCCCACACCAGAAATCAGTAAATTATCATCCAGTAATTAGCATGTATGATAATAATTCTAAGCAATACACACCACTCGAATGCAAAGAATATATAAAGTATCTTGGTATCATTATTGATTTCCACTTAAGTTGGAAGCATCACATTGACTATATTGCATTAAAGATTAGTAAAAATGTTGGGATTATCTCAAAATTGCGATATTTTATTCTAAATCATACCGTACTAGATATATATAGGACCATAATTTTACCTTATCTTTCGTATGGACAGTCTGCATAGGGAAATGCTGCCAAGTTTCACATTAACAAACTTCTAATATTACAAAAACGCGTTTTACGTCTGATGTATTTTAAATCATTTGATAATCATGCAATTCCCTTGTTTGTTTCTTCAAATTCTCTTCCTATTAATATGATGTATATCGAAGAATCTGCTAACATGTTATACGATACTATCAACCAGAGATTCGCCAACAACTCTACAAGAACTTTTCAAAAAAACATCTGAGGTTCATAATTATAATTCAAGAGCGGCGAAGAAAGATAATTTTTATATAAAATATTCTCACCTAGAGCTTCAGAAATGTTCGTTTTCTCGACTTGGTGCGGAAATTTGGAATAGTATTGACCAGGGCCTTCGCTCAAAAAGTAAAAAGATATTTAAACAAAAAATGTGCCAGGCCCTCTTTACAATTCTTACAACTGAGAATCACTATGTTGATGTGCCCATGATAATAGCAAGATTGCCAATTGTAACTATGATGGTTTAAATTACCTTAAATCTTTTGAAATAGAATACTAGATAAGGATGTTTCAGCTGCTTGCCTTTTCTCTGTAATGCTAGATCTGTAATACTGTATTTAAAATTACAATATTTTTCATAATCAATTAACTTTATATACTTTCCTTCACTTATTTGTAAATATATTTTTCTAAACTTACTTAAACTACCTACACTTAAATTCATTGCCTGCCACGACTAGCTTGCCTACTTGCAGGTAATGCAACATATAATCTTTTTTGTAAATTTTTGTAAACATTAAACATTAAACATTAAACATAGTTTATATTTCTGCTTACTTCGTTGCCGTTTGTTTATCTACAGTTTATATTTCTAGCTACTGCAATGTCGTTTCTTTATCTACAGTTTATATTTCTGGCTACGTCGTTGCTCTACGCGACTACAGACTACAGTTTATATTTCTGTTTACTTGGCTGCTCTACAGACTACAGTTTATATTTCTGTCTACTACGCTAAAATTTTAAACTGAACTAAGCAGTTGCTATGCCCAAGTTAAAATCGTTGTCAACGCCGTTGTTATGGTCGATATAGTTGCATATTACAGAGTCATTAAAAAGTGATTAACCCGCCCACTCCGTTTGGATATAGATTGGATTATAGATTTAGTGGGATTTGAAAGAATAAATATAATGAGGTGTATTAGTTTTTAATTGCCCTGCGAGAACAAAGGGAATACCCGCAATCATGATATAGATTATATGAGAGATATATCGAAATTTTGTCCTTTGTGGCTCTCTAAAACGTATACCGCCAAAGTCATTAACAGTCATTAATGGATTACAAGCAAAATTTTAATCTCCTAAGTGCTTATTATGTATATATATGGATTTTTTATTACCTTAATTAAGTTAAAATCGGGCCGTGATTTTGCAAGCAAAAGTTCGCACAAGATTTCACCTTTAAAATGCATTTATTTCTTCAAAATGTTTTCTAATATATATCGTCACTTGTTTGAGACGCTGCACTATCCGATTTTTCATCGTGGCTGCTTTCATCATCCGAGATATTGATAACCTAAGATACTGTGTGATATCCTACGATACTGTCGATATCCTAAGATATTGTATGATATCCTAAGATATCGTATGATATCCTAAGACATTGTATGATATCCTAAGGTACTGTATGATATCCAAAGGTACTGTATTATATCCTAAGATATTGATATCCTGAGATATTGACATCCTGAAATATTGATATCCTGCAATATTGATATCTTAAAAACTTCATATCCTAGGATAATGAACGATATCCTAAGACATTGATATACTAAGAAACTGTATGATATCCTAAGATATTGTACGATATCCTAAGATACTGTATGATATCGTAAGATATTTTGTGATAGCCTAAGATACTGTATGATATCTTAAGATATTGTATGATATCTTAAGATATTGATATCCTAAGATACTGAACGATATCATAAGATATTGATATGCTAAGATACTGTAAGATATCTTAATTAAGATACTGCATGATTCGATCCTTAAGATATTGACATCCTAAGATATTGTATGATATTTGGAGCCAATCTGGACAGGCTTGGAGTAACTCTAAATAGCTCGTAACCGAGTTCTCAACAGCTCGGAGCCATTCTAGATAATTCATAATCCTGACTATAGTCGTAATAGTCACGACTATAGTCTTAATAGTCATGACTATAGTCTTAATAGCCGTGACTATAGTCTTAATAGCCGTGACTAAAGTCTTAGTAGTCATGATTATAGTATTAGTGGTCATGACTGTAGTCTTAATAGTCATGACTATAGTCTTATAGTCACAACTATATTAAGATTATAGTCATGACTATAAGACTTTAGTATAAACCTACTCGTAAGCTATCATGTATCGTGCGTTCTGATTGGCTACGCTACTAGTAGGCTATTAGTGATAGCCTACTAGTAGCAACAAGCGCCGGCGAAGGGCGCGAGAGTCAATGGCTGCATTTAAAGGGAAAAAGCTTATCAAAATGACCTAATTTTGGTTTTGGATTGCACACAAGCAAAGACCCTTGGAAACTGCTGACACATGCGGTAAAATTTTTAAGTTTTCTCAACTTTGCTCGTTGTTTTGAGCATGAAAGTGCAGGCAATTTTTTAAAATATATGCACAATTAATGTTTGTTAATATTCCAAGCAGAATCGTTGAAATTCAACAATACTTTTAGCTATTTATTCATATTATCTCAACCTCTTTAGTGTGTGCTTGTTTTAAGTACGAGTACATGTATTTAGCTGTCATTTTAAAGAGTTTTTTTCGTTTAAATGTTGATTTTTTGGCCGAGTTTGTTTTTCGCCTTTTCGAGCCTTTTAAAGTCGAGTTTTTCGATATTAAATTTAATCTAAACTCATAGTATTGTCTATGTATACTAGATTATGGAAA
Organism: Paramuricea clavata; assembly: GCA_902702795.2. NCBI lineage: Eukaryota > Metazoa > Cnidaria > Anthozoa > Malacalcyonacea > Plexauridae > Paramuricea > Paramuricea clavata. The sequence goes on from CACRXK020001638.1 coordinate 39,647, forward strand.
TGGTTTTCCTCTTTATGTTCCAGATATTTTAAAGATTTCAACGACATTCGGATAACCGGATTCTTTTGCTTGTGCAACTTTATTTACTAATTTAGTAACAATTCGGGAAGCCATTTGTGATCGAAATTTTGGAATTTTTAAGCCTAGTTTCCTTCTTTTAAATAAATTTTAATTGACCAAACTTTGTTTCTATAACGGTCTCTTACTATTATACTGTTTTACGACATGTTTTTTAACTTTTTTAAAACTCACAAGTTTTATTTTTTAAGTCATTCTTGAGAGTTCGCAACACTGAGTAGTTGTCAACAAGGCCGAGGCGAAATGTCGCCCAAGGAAGCCATTTAAACGCTTATTTCGTTAAAACGTTATTATTTTAGATAAATGTCAAGTGATAACTTCCGTTTTCTTTATGTGGTTTATACTAAAACAATTAGACAACTCAGCCTCGTTGTCTCTGAACAAATAGTCAACTCGACTTCGCCTCGTTGACCACTCGCTCATAGACAACTCGGCTTCGTTGTCTAATTGTTAAATAGTCATGACTATAAGACTATAATCATATGACTATTAAGACTATAGTCATGAATATTAGGATTATAATTATGACTATTAAGACTATAGTCACGGCTATTAAGACTATAGTCATGCGATTAAGACTATAGTCATGACTATTAAGAACTATCAAGAAAATTTTAGAAAACTGTAGGGAGCCACCTTAAACAGTTTCTTTATGCATAAAATTTACTTACGTCAAGCTTTGATGCATGTGTGGGTTCAACAGAGTGCTGATGCATTCAACTTCTGACAATACATTATTTCAATAGTTTTCGGGGTTTTGGGACACCCTGTATAATGTATATATATATATTACAATTGTTTTCTCAAATGCAATTATGTGTCGTGATATGTAAATACAAATGAGAAAGCCAGGGGAAATAAGTACTCAGTTATTGGAGAGAGCTCAAGAACAAAGAGACCAGACTGCACGTCTGTGCATGCTAATTATAAATCTTGTTTTTCATATTACTCGGTCTCCTTTGTTCTTTAGAGAAAATATATTGAATATCGATCCCCTGCCAGTTACGTGTGTCAAAAGCTGGGGACGGCTTTTGGTTTCAACAGGGGATCGAGAGCGGGGCAGAAAACAATGACCAAATTCAAAGGCAAAACAATATATTAATAATCCCCTGTAATATTCTCTCCTAATTATCATGCTTTGAATTTTTTCTTTCTAAAACAAAAGTGATCAGTGTTTGGAACTCGTTTTACTAAATGTCTTTCATATACCGAATTTCTTTCTATTATGACTTTTAAAATGCAACCTAAATTCGCGCCTCGGTGAATAAATCACATACATCCCCTCGTTGTCTCAAAATAACCTAAACATACTTGTGTTGTGGTTTAATTAAATAAGGGAAATAACCATTAGTTACATAATAGCATAGTTGCCCGGGTTTCTTTTGTTTCAACAGGGACGTTTAATCACGTATCGCCCGCTGTAGCGGGCGATTAGTTCTAATCGCCCGCTAGAGCGGGCGATTAAAACTAATCGCCCGTTACCAAGGGTCACACCTTTGTCTCCCTGACGACTACGCATTAGGCAAGTGCCTCACGCACATAATCGTGCAAGGAACAGCAACAGTTAGCTCAGAGCCGTCAATAGTCTATCATCCGATCTCTGAGTTGCCGCATCATTTAAATTACGCACGTGCAGTCTCCAAATTTATACTAATATATTTAGCGTGTTTGTTGTGGTACGTTAAATGATAGATTGCGCATGCGTAACCTATTAAAGCGTAAAAAGTGCGCATGTGCAACAAGCTTTTACATCCCACAAGCAATGAAGCAAATGTTTTAGCTTAAATACGCTGATTCCAAGTAGGGCATGTTTGTCCATTTTTAAATGGGAGCGAAACTATGCTATTACAAACTAATAGCATGGCTTTTCGGGAGATTAGTGATTAAATGACCCCTTACCCTCGGCAGGTTTGCGGAATTCCCTCGGGCTTCGCCCTCGGGAATTCCGCAAACCTGCCTCGGGTTACGGGGCCATTTAATCACTAATCTCCCTCAAGCCATGCTATTACTTATAATAAGCAATGAAGTCCCGCCCTTTTGTTCATTTTCTAAGGAAGTCCTCGGTCACGACTGTATGAGCGTATTCAAATCAATAATCTCCTTAGTATGATAATTAACTTGTTTTTATGTCGATTAAACCGCAGTGGAATAGAGCCGCGAAATTAAAATTAACTTTGGAAGGAGTGACGAAAACGACGAAGGGTCAGTTTGAGGTGTCTACACTTCAAATCCTTGTGAGTGATTTCAATAAAGAAATCAACTGGTCAATCCAGTACTGTATATCCGCACATTTAACGTCTTTGTATGAACATTAAGTACTAGTAGCAAGTCTTGTCTGTGTGGAATAAAACACATTACAGCCAGGAGAACTAAGATTATTTCAAAACCAAGTTCAAGCTATATATAATGCCTGCAGTTGGTCTTCAGGCATGTGTGTCAAAGAATTACAATTTTAACCAGGGGCGCCGGAAAGTTCATATATTCATGTTCTGCATCATTTATTTCCTTTGAAAGCGATTGTTTTTACAGTCTGTGAACAGGAATATCTGCCCCCTCCCCCCCAATTATCGACTTTCCGGCGCTCCTGATTTTAACTAAAGGAAAGTTAGATTAGAACTGCACAAAAATGCATTTAAACTGTCACAATTAACATTACATAAGGAGAAATTGAACTCACTAGTATACAAATTACAATAGCTAATGGCATGGATATTAACATCTAAACTCACAAACTGCTATAAACACTGCTTTAAATAAATAAAGTTTTAAAACTATCGTTTATTTGCATTCCGTTGTTATACTAAAAATGTTTAGAACCAAATGTTTAGAGTATTTTAACAAAATACAAAACAAGTGAAACTCCAAAATCCAAACCCTTTTGATTTATCTATCTATCAAAATTTAAAAAAAGAAATAAATGTTATCGATTTTTGCAATTTCACTTGTTTTGTACTTTATTATATACTAACATGCACATCAAGTAATTTGAAGTCTCTGGCTCCAGTTTGCCATGCATGTGAACAACTACTGCAATACACCGAATTACTTTCCAATAAAATTACAAATTTTGATGTATACACTAAAAATCTGGCAAATATTTTGCCACTCCTCCCCCCCCCCCCTAATATAAACTGCTTTCCCGCAGCTTCTGAAGACCAAAACCAAATAGCATTATATTATTTATAATATAATAAATTACAATAATTTGATGATTTTAATTACACATGAGAATGGAATTGGTCAAAACATGCCCAACTTGATAGGTATTCGCGATCGAAACTTGTCTTTTACATTTATGAAACTTAACTGATTATTAATTAAGGCCCGTTCATACCCAAAAACCGTCCAACAATCTTCAAACACTTTATAATACATTTCCTTTTCGAGATATTCTAAAGCATAGATTTTCGACATTAATTTTACGTGCATGTTTTGCAACATTTGAAAAACAAGAAGTTAAATTAAATCAAATAATTCAAAACTATACGATGTTATGAGAAAATTGCTGTAGGTCGTCAGTTTTAATTTCCTGGTATATGCAAACACTGTCAAAGACAAAGCCAGGGGAACTAAACATTATTTACAATGCAAATGACGAAGAACAAAGAGGAACCATCTCACCTTAGCACCTATATAATGAATGACTCTGCCTGAAGTGTTTGCACTTCATCTTATGTCCAAGAGCAATAACATTTTTACAACACATTGTGGAATTGAATTAACCTTTCAAATTTGCACGCCCACATTACGCACAAACAAACGCAAATTGTGACAATTAACAAATATAAAACATTTTCCGTGTTGATTTATATATAGTTATATCAACGCAGGTGGAAATTGGGAAAAGGGCGGAGTGTTTTCACACAATTTCGAGTTTTCCCAATTTCCACGAGTGTTGATAGAACTATTATATCAATACGAAAAAAAGTTTTATATTTGTTTTATAATATCGCACAAAGAAATATTAAGAAAGAAATTTTTCGTTTCCGTGTTGACAATGAGTTATATATCAACACGGCTCTTAGCCAATCAGCGTTCAGAATTTACAAATGCTATATTATAATTAGCTTTTTTTGCACTATAAAAACTCGAGAGCGGTACCAGGGGAAATAAACATTATTAAGGGAGCGCCAAAGAAAGGCCTTCAACCTTGAACTTAATTCGATTCATTACTGACTTCAAGTTGTATTCCGTGGAAACAGCAAGTGTCTTATTTGCAGCAAGCAACAAGATGGTTTGCCATAAAGTTTTCTCTGCAATTTTGATAATATTTTGTCACATTCATGCCAACTTTGGTGCGCCGAACAGCGACCTGGAGATAAGGTATGGTTATACCTACAACTTACAACATTTTGCAAACCATTTAGTAGAACTGAATTAATTGTTAGCTAAGCTTTTGGATATAACCCAGTATTAACTTGAGCATATGCACGTAAATAACAAAGTTGCGAGGTCTGTGAGCCGTAAATATCAAGAAATCAGTGTTCGATGGACGCGCTACGGAGCGACTGAGAAAGCTTGCTTGTTCCGAAGAAACTGGATTTAAATAACCCACGTACTGGGAAGCTGTTCGTTTGAATCTGTCCTTCAGAAGCCATGTACTACAGTAGCTTATTTTAATATCTGCGAAGATCAATAGGGTGCGGATGTATAGCATGCAGTGAAACTTCAATATAATTTTAAAACAAGCTTGTAAATGTAAACAACAGTCATAAACAGGTTTAGCTAATTCGTTATTGATCACTGGTTCAATATATAGAGATGAAGTAAATAATGAAAATGTTGTTCAATCGGATGTCCAAGATCCAAACTGTCCACCACAAGGCCTGCCTGGAAGGGATGGTAAGTAGCCAGACATTGTTTTTTATATATCATTTTTTATTAAATAGTAACGTATATACAGGACTAATCTCTGAAACTAAATAGATAGATAGATAATAACTGCATGTTATAGATTTCATTTTGGAGAGCATAATAGAAAACAAAATGTTAGTGAGTCTTAAAAGAAATATCTTTGATATTATTTGCATATATATTTGAATAACAAATTTCTTCGCTCTATTTAGCGGCGAATATTGCAAGGATATCCGGAGTCGAGCAACATTTGAATTGCTTGACTTAAGTCATTGATCCCTCATACCATTTTATGCCTATACGATCTAACCATTATAAGAAACTCTATTTTTAAGTCTTCTCCCGTTTCGTTGGTGCTACTGGCTCTCGACTTCTGCAATTAATTATGACTATTTTGCATCTATGACACAAAAATCCAGATGGATTACGTTATATATAGCCTTATTATAAAAGCATGTTTAAAACATCAAAAATAATTACTAAATAATTATTTATAGGCTACAGAGACGATTGAACTCCATTTAAATGAAGCTTTAACACCTCTCCTATCGTTTCATTAACAAATCAAATTAGACATATCATGCATGATATTTTATATGCAATAATTAATAGTTACACGATTGTGTTGCCTTGACAAGAGCAGAAGTAAATGCGAAGCCACCCCTTGTTTTATCTTATCTTCAATTTCTTGTCATAAAATTTTTCGTTTCCACAGGCCGAGATGGACGTGACAGTATTGTTCCAGGTAGGCAACAGCAAATTTCACGTGTTAAAGTAACTCCATAGCATATTTCATTAAGTTCGTTCTGGCAAAAATTAAAACTTGTTATACAAATATATATTCACGACTTATATACGTATAATCTTGTTTGTATATACCTTTATTGTAACAGGAAAGATTATGAAAACCTCCTTCTCGCGTATTTATATAAATGCAATAACATTTCGGGAAACGTAATTCGTGGAGCCATTGATACACGACCATTTGCTCCTTACATGTTAACGAGGGGCTTGTGTTAGCTCGATAGACGAATTGGTAACCTTATTCATAAAATTTGACACAAATACATGATAGCTTACTGCAGAATATAAACTAAACTGGGTGGGGGGGGGGGAGAAAAACTGGACTTCAGACAATTAAAACATTCAGTAACTGCGTTGTAGTGTAATTAATCTTAAATTATTGTTAGCCAGCCTATGGTGGAAAAATTAATGAATAATTGGAAATTATCGAAATTACTGTAATAATAATATTTCGAAATTATCGAAATTTGCTTATCATATGAAAACAAATTTAAAAGAGTATGGCTCAATTTCTTTTCAATTAGGAAAATTGACACACATATATATATCTATTTCGTTTTCAATTTTGGTAAGGTCCACCTCGCGCTTATTTTTCAGATTGTCTATCCAGATATGATTTCAGATCAGTTGACGAAAAAAAATTACATATTTCCTTTAGGACCACCGGGAAAAACTGGACCTCAAGGACCTCGAGGTTACCCAGGAGCAGGAGGGGGTTCTGGAGGATCCGTGTATACAAGATGGGGTAGGAAGAGCTGTCGCAGTGGGACTACCCTGTTATATTCGGGTGTGTATATCATTCGCTGTCTTAATATTCAAACGTTTAGGCTTTTATTATTCTAGTTAGGAAATCCAGTTTGGCAAAAGTTGTGCGGAAAACTTGAGCAATAAAATTGATGGAAAACTTTAATGCCGATTTACACTAAATAACGTTTGCATAAAACGTTTGCTTAAAACTGTGGACGAATGAAACCTGCGTACAACTTGAGTTATATTGTGTAAATCAAATTACGACAATATAGGCGAGTTGTGCTCATCATTTACAATTATAACTCAACTTGAGTAAACAGGTTGCATTCCAGAGATTTAGCCAATAGTTGTGTAGTGTAAATCGGTTTTTAGACGCCCAGGCCCATGATATCAAGATCAATGAGAAATAAATTCGTGCGCGAAACATGAAAATGGCGCTTTGATTCGTTTCTTCACAATTATACTGCTTTTCTCTTGCAGGTGTAATGGGTGGCTCGCATTATACTCACGCTGGTGGTGCTTCAAACCGTCTCTGTATGCCACTAGATCCAATATACAGTAAGACTGTGAATGGCAACCAAGGTTATTCATATGTATATGGAATTGAATATGAAATGAATGCACACGCACCTCTTTTCCCGAAAAATCTTCACGACCATGAAGCAGTATGCGCCGTGTGCTTTGCTGAGTCACGTGGAAGTCAGGTGATGATCCCTGCTCGCAACGTCTGTCCAAAAGGTTGGACCCAAGAGTACAACGGTTACTTAATGTCGGAACACATTTCACATAAACGAAGTGAATTTATTTGCGTAGATGGTGCCCCAGAAGCTAGACCAGGAACTCAAGCAAACTTAAACGGTGGTTTGTTGTATGTAGTCGAGAGTCATTGTGGTTCTTTGCCATGTCTACCATATATACAAGGTGCGGAACTGACATGCGCAGTTTGCACCAAGTAATCAACATTCACCATTTACATGATCTATTAACGTCATTATGTTCTATAACGTCATTACAGTATGTTTTTATTATTCCATTGTGACGAATTCTTAATAAACGGTTTGGTAACGTCTTTTGACAAATATTCTATTATTATTTGTTGATTTCGATTCTTATGGTATCTCTTATGTTTGCCGCAAGTGTAAGGTAGAGACAGCATCTTTTGACTTCGTTTTCTCTCTCTTTTGCACCAGGTGTTGGTAATTATAATTATGCAATGGACGTTTGACCTGAAGTAGGAATCGAGCTGCAATTAATGCATGATGTTAGCTGGGTGTTTTTTCACTCTTGTTGTTGATAGGCGGCCAAGACCGAACGATCTATCACCGACTTCATTTGTTTATGTACTGCTAATCGCAATTCAGAGCCTTTTTAATAATTCGTCAGGGGGCATCTACAGAAGGGGATTATACCATAGCGAGTGGAGAGAGGTGACAGATGGTTGTCAGTGACAAAAAGATTGGCGTGATGTCATATCATAGGGAGATCGATCTGGGGGTCTTTTCCAGAGAATGTTCGTATCCCCTCCCCCATAAACACCGCGGAAAAACGTCTGCGCATGCGTCAACCTTACCTGTAATAGTATTACAAACTTGATGAGAAGCTGTTCCGAACGTTTCCGAAGGCTCAAAATGGCGGTAAAAAGGAGTGATTTCGAGCGCAAAAATAAACATGTCATTCTAAAAACTAGGAATAAATACAGCCAGAAGATTCAAGAAATTGTATTGTAGAAGAACATGAACTAAAGGTGATTGTTGACAAATTTATCGTGTGAAACATTTTGTTTATCAACTAAGCAACGACAATTTCCAAATTTTCGTTCGAGATACATTTCTTTAAAAAAAACTGTGTCGCCAAACATAAAAAATTGTCGTGTTCGCAATAATTAAACTATAGGATTTATTCTACAATTTGAGTGGGTTAAGAAGCTTAACTTTTCGAGAGTTTTCTTAACTTTTGAGTTTGAATTTTTGTTTTGAATAATTTTGCAAATATTTTCGAAGTCGTGTCCGTTGAAATCAACAATTTTTTACATGAATTATATTTCATTCCATACTTTAAATGCCAGGACGCTTTCAATTAATGTCTAGTCTACCCATTTGCTATATTTTCTCGTTTGTTGTACTAATTTTTGACCAATTAATAAGCATGTTTTTGTTTTAGAAATTGATAATCAAATTCCCCGCCATATTTTCATAATTTGGTACATGCGCAGACGTTTTTCCGCGGTGTGTCCCCAATAGAATTGCATTTCCTGCGTTTTCTGAAAGATATCATATTTTTTGATATACAGCGTAAGTTGCGTTATACTGTGGATAGAATGAATCTTCAGTCATAATAGTAACTAGCATGCCATGTTTATGTAAATATTACAACTCGATCAACAACTTGTTTAGCCTAAAGCCTTCAACTACTCAAATCTACAAGGTCTGGAATATGCTATCCATTGGGAGATTTTAAATTCTTAGGTGTTTACAACACAATATTTAGCATATTTAAGAAGACATTGAATCAATTGGAGATAAAAAAAAACATTATATAAGTTTCACAAACGAATGTTCAGTTATTAGAATATCAAATTCCATTTAAATTCCATATTCCCTTCTAAATTCCATTTTCCTTGCAATAATTTGCTTATATTTTAGAGAAAAAAGGACCTTGACTGAGAAGGGGAAAACTAGTGATTGGAGGAGGAATAATGGGGAATGGGGGAGGGGGCTTCTCTCTGCCAGTTATATAGTTACAAAAGGCTCTGTCGCAACTTAAGCAACATAATTCTCACGAGGTTTGAGCGATATTGTGGCAGAAATATTTAATAAGCGAAATCGCTGCTTTGATTGCAAAAAATACAATCAGCAGTTGTAAATTACAATCATTAAATGGATTACAATTCATACAAAAATGTGCAATCTGGTCTTGGCCACCAAAGAGTCGTGGCCAGACTCTTTGGCGCTGTTGACATTCTTTTCAAAATTGTGTTTAGTTTCAAATCGTTGGCTCTAATCCCCTATTTATTACTGATCACACAGACAAGTTAATCGCATTATCATGCACATATTTGTAGGATCAGTAGTGGCTGGTAATTTCCTTACAAAATGAACAAACTGCGAGACTTCTAGTTGGACCCTTCTTTTAAACTAATGTTGAAGAAGAACTTTTGTTGAAAGTTTTATAAGTGCTTAAATTTAAATTAACATACAGTCAAATGCCTGTAACCATAAAGGCTAACTATGAACAAGAAATGTTATTTTTCCTCTGTTCCACCATACAGACAAGTATTAATTAGCATTATCATACAAAGACGTGCAGTCAGAGTTTGTTTCTTCTGACACTCTCCCTAGCTCAATTACTGACAGTTACTTCCCCTGGCCATTGTTTCTATTTATATAACATATACAACGTACTTGGCGGTTAGTGGGACGTGCAATGTGAAGATTTAAAGGCATAGGATATAGTACAAAACCAGAAGTGGACTTGTGGACCAAAGCCGGCGAGAGCCAACCACGGGCCCCGGGATAAAATGACGATTTGTGAACACGGGCCCCTGTCCCTCTGGCAATTGCCGATGATAAACAATATACGAACATTTTACCGAGATTTCCGGGCCCCTCTGAGCACTCCGGGCCCCGGGTATTTTGCCCCCCTCCCCCGCCCCCCTCTCGCCGGCCTTGTTGTGGACTGGTCCAATACATGAAAGCGTGGACTCGCAGATTCAAATTCAAGATTCCGGTATTAAATGGAGTTTGGAGGATGTGTTTTTTAATGTGTCGTTTAGTGTTACCAATGCGTTTATTGTCCTGTTACAGAACAAATAAACAAAAAATGAAAGTATTGGAAAACATGACATAAGATTGTGACATAATCGGATACAGTATTGCAGAATGATCAAGCCATCTGTAATGACATTGCATTGATGGTATATTTCTCGACAGTTAGGGGGTTGCATTTGTATTAATAACTACTATTTTAATTTTTAAAGTGGAAATATTACTGTCGCTACACGAAGTTGCCTGGTGATCACCTATGTGCGCGTGAAACTCCAAGTAGCAACCGCACGATTTCCCACTAATTTCTGAGTTGGTACGTGGCTTTACGATATGTATGCAAGAAATATTTCATTTTCTTCACACGCGTAAAAACGCACATGTCAAGTTGTGCAAGTCGGCAAACAAGTTGTTACACATATGTTCACAATTGTGTTCGCACTGCTTGTTCGTAGTTGTTGTAACAAGAGTCGAACACGCTGTTAACAACTTATAACAAACTTTAAATTGGTAGCATTATCAGACTTGTTACTTTATAAGACTTTTGGGTGATCAAAATCATCATACAACAAGAATGTTGCAAGGTTGACAACATAAGATTGTAAGAATATGGTTATATCATGACTGTATCGGACTTGTTGGAACAACCTTACAACATGTCCGATAATATCATCAAGGTTGTTAGCATACTTGCTACAAGATGTGAGATTTTTGCGTGACCGCCTGTGTATAAGTAAGGAGTCTCAATTTATGTAGAGAGATCATGCTTTACCAACTCGGGGGGGAGGTCGCCAAAATAATTTTCCGGAAAAAAGTTTTCAGTACTAGTCGGGCACAATCCCGAAAAGTCTATATATATATATATATATATATATATATATATATATATATATATATATATATATATATATATATATATATATATATATATATATATATATATATATATATATATATATATATATATATATATATATATATATAAAATTTAAACTTGCCCATGCTTCAAATTCTCACCTCCCAACGGAAAATTCGCTGCTGATCCAGATATTGTTTGAAGCGTGACTGAAGCTTTATAAAGGCAGAATTGTAGATATCCTTTGTGATGTCATTAAAGAAGAACAGTCTCTTGGAGTGAGCATTAGGAATAAGAAAGCACTCCCATGGGTTAGAAGTTTTCTTTTGGCTTATACCACACTCTTTTACAAACACCAAGCGACCGTTTACAAGTTTCAAAGCTGAAAAGTAAATATTAATGAAAATCCATTTTTTAATATACAGTATAGAAGGAGAATACGGTTTACGTGGTTCAGATCAAGTTGACCACACTAGCCAATACAGTACAGGTGCCGGTTGTTCGATGGTTGGATAGCGCTATCCACCGGATAGTGATTTTTTCAACCTTTGTAAAATGCTTGAAAAACTGTGAAACTACGGATATAGACGACACAAGAAGTAGAAAAAACATTTAACTTAAAAATAGTAAACGTTAAATAGGAGTTATACCAATCAACGACTGATTTAACAAAGCTTGAAAAAATCACTATCCGGTGGATAGTGCTATCCACCTTTCAAACAACCAGCCCCAGTACAACTAATATAATCTCAGAGGTTTTTAGTCCCAAGTTTTGTTAATAATTAATATTAATAGCAAGGTCATGGACAAGGTCATGGCCCTATAGAC
>CACRXK020001639.1:0-10122 GCA_902702795.2 Paramuricea clavata
CTCTTCTGCGTCAAACTGGGCATGGACGCAAGAGAAGGCGAAGTCAACGCAGTAATCTATCATATGTCAAGAAGCAAAAACTGGAAGCCCCAAGACTTACCAAATGGATAACGGATGACGAAAGCAGCTACGATGACGAATCGAATAGTGAAACATCTCAAACAAGTGACGATATATATTAGAAGAAGACCGTACTAAATTTTGTAAAACGTTTTGAAGAAATAAATGTATTTTAAAACTGATTGTGTAAAATTTTGCTCGCAAAGCCTCGTGCCAGATTTTAAGGCATACCCCTGCGTTATAAATAATCCCTATCTATCCATTGGGATACACTTAGTTATGTAAATTCGTATTGTCTCAACCCCTTAATTACCTACACGCCTCCTAATCACTTAGCAACACATAACTACACAACATTTTCAAAAATTAAAACATGTTTATTGATACAAATAACAGACGATAGTGTCAAAAAAATGACAACTAAGACTGTTTGTTGAACTGTTTTAAAAGTTTTTTCTCCAAGAATCCTTGATAAGCAATTTATGATCGGCCTCAACACTTCTAAATCGTTCATGCGTCGCCTTCACAGAATAGATAGATAGATAGATAGATAGATAGATAGATAGATAGATAGATAGATAGATAGATAGATAGATAGATAGATAGATAGATTTTATTTTGACACGTTAACTACGTCAATTAAAAACATTGATTTCCACGAAGGGCGTGTGTTCAAAAGTTATTATATATAAGTGCTGTTATGACTCTTATGGAATCAAATAAAAGAAAATAGAAATAATCTAACTGTTCCAATTGACAAAATTAACAATATAGACAACTAACAAAACATATAGATAACTCTTTACAATGAAGGATATATATATGTATGTATAAATATATTATTTAGTAACATGAGCAGCAATTTTTCTTTCAAATAGAGACTGGGACCTAATTCCTCTGATTTCTTTAGGCACTGAGTTCCATATTTTTGCCCCATTAAACATGAAACTCTTTTTCATGCTATTTGTGCGGGGCTGTGGCAAAACGAGTGTTGTTTCATTTTCACGGAGGCAGTAATGTGTATTCTCATTCTAACATTCTTGTAGGTAAAAAGGTCTGTTAGGCTTTTAGGCACAGACATATTCAAAATTTTGAACATTAATTTTGCCTTAGCTTTAGTTCATTGTACTTTTAGTGTTTCCCATCCTAACGAATTTAATGCGATTTGGGCATTAACTTCGTTACCCATGTCCATAATAATTCGAGCGCATTTATTTTGAAGCTTTTGTAATCGTTGTGATTGAGTTTCACCAAAAATGTCCCACACTTCACAACAATAAGTAAAGTATGGTTGTACAATTGCGTTAAATATAGAAACAAGTGTATCACGGTCAACAAATTCTTTTAGTTTTCTAATAACAGAAATGGCTGATGTGATTTTCTTACAGATACTCTCAGTGTTACTTTTCCAAGAGAGATGCTGATCAACTGTTACTCCTAGTGTCTTGCATTCCTTCACTTGTTTAATTGGTCTGTTTTCAATCATTATGTTTAAATTTTGAATCTGAACAGTATGCACTAGAGATCTTGATCCTATGAGCATAAATTCAGTTTTGGCAATGTTTAGACACAGTTTGTTCGCGTTTAACCACATTCTGAGGTCACTGCATTTTCAACATCATCAATTGTACAACCGGAAGCAGTGAGGTTTGTGTCATCTGCAAAAAGTCTTGGCTTTGTCCTATTTAGGCTTTCAGATAAATCATTTATGTATATTAGGAAAAATATAGGACCTAAAATGGAGCCTTGAGGAACACCACACTTAACTTTGTGTTCAGACGAGACAACACCATTTACTTGGCATTTTTGGGTGCGATCAGTAAGATATGATCTCAACAACAAATGTGCCTTATCCTTAATACCGTAAATTTGCATTTTCTCAAGTAGAATTTCGTGATCTACGGTCGTCAAATGCTTTTTAGATCTATAAAAACTACTAAGTTAAACATTTTTCGATCCATGTTAACATACCAACTATTTGTTGAATCTAAAAGGGACGTAGCGGTGGAGTGAAACTTTCGAAAGCCAAATTGGTTATCAGAGAGAATTTCGTTTTTAGTTAAATAATCATACAGCTGGTCATACAGTAATCTTTCCATGATTTTGCTTATGACTGGTAGTATCGATATTGGCCTGTAATTACCAGGAATATTACGATGACCACTTTTATAAAGAGGTAAAACTCTAGCTACTTTCCATTCATCTGGAAAGCTGCAAAGAGTAATACTTTGATTAAAAATATATGTAAGTGTAGCAGAAATAACTGGCGATGCTAATTTAAGAATTTTACTGGAAATTTTGTCAATACCACATGCTTTGTTACAAGACAGCCCTCTTAAAAGATCAAAAATTTTGTTTACCGCAATTGGTGTAAATGCAGTGAACTCGGATTCAGAACTTTTAGTATACTTTCGAAAGTCACAGCTAGATTCATCCAACTTGCTTGCCAAGTTTGGTCCAACATTTGCAAAGAATTCATTTAACCCTTCTGCAATCTCTGTAGGATTTGTTAATAAAGGAATACCGAATGGTTTTCCGTGCAGGATTGCGTGATCCATGCACGCGGGATGTTGCGAGACTTTCGGAAAGCGTGAAAATACACGAGCCGTAAGCGAGTGTATTTTTACGCTTTCCGAAAGTCTAGCAACATCCTAAGTGCATGGATCATGCTATCCTGCACAGGAAAACCATTTGGTAATTGTTTTATAAACTTACTACAGTGAAACGACGGTTAACTTGATTAAAATTACTGATGAAATGTGCAGTTCTCACAACAATCGTCAATTAACCAATTGGAGAATCGCTACTCCACGCTATTGAAAACAACAACAAATGCGAACAGAATTTGATCGCAAATTCGCGAAAATATACAGCGAAAATACAGAGATTTTTTCGATAAAATTTACGAAATTTGAAATGGAAAACCCCTAAACAGAGAGCCAAAGTAGTTATGAAAAGATTCTCGATCTGAATACTTGAAGATTGCGAAGCGTTTGAACTTTGAAGCAACTAGCGAGAGATGTTGTACTTGCCATGGTCTGATGAATTTCAACGCTACGCGTTTCTACTTGCTTGAACAGCCGTATCGATCAGAAATTTATTCATACAACTAAACCAACGTCAATGCGAGTATATTTGTAAAATTATTTTACAATGCGAGTATATTTTACAATGCGATTAATTTTACAATGCGAGTATATTTGTAAAATTATGTGCAAGAATTTCTGTTCAGAATTTCCCGTGCAGGATTGTCTGATCCTGCACGGCTGTTGACCAATCAAATTGCGTGTTTCACTGTAGTTATTTTATAATTTATATTCATTAATAATTAGTTCATTTATAATCGTGGGTTTCTTACCCTTTCCGATCAAACTATTAATAGTCTTCCAAGCCTGCTTTGGATTGCACTTTTGGTTAGCAATCTTTTCAGAATAATAGTCTGTTTTGGCTTTCCTTAATTCGGTATTTGTTTGATTTCTGGCTTTTTTATAAATGAGCCAATCAGATTCTTGTTTAGTAATAATTGCTTTTCTTTTCAATTTATCTCTTTCGGTTATGAGCATTTTAATTTTTCTTGTAAACCAAGGGACACTTATTGATTTTATTTTTTGTTTTAAAGTGGTGCATGCTTATCCAGGACCTCTAAAAAGACTTTTTTCCACATCTCCCACATAGTATTTGGATTATCTGGAAAATAATAAATATGATCCCAGGGTTGATTTTGCAAATCCTTAAGAAAATTTAATTTAGATCATTGAATTTCTTCATGTTTCTAATTTCAACAATATTTACATGACGTTTTACAGAAAAATTTATTTTTCTTATTGCGAAAATCATGCTATGATCACTAATTCCAGTATGTATTAACCCAGAGTCAGAAATTTTCTCTGGTCTATTTGTAATAAAATGATCAATAAGGGTGGATGTTGATGATGTTATGCGCGTAGCTTCATCAATCATTTGTGACAATTGACAAAGTTCATATATGGATTTGAGTTTTTTAGTTAATTGGTCTGGATTTGTCTTAAGTAAATCACAGTTTAAATCACCAAGAATGTGAATTTCTTTGTTTTCATCATCTATTTTTTTAATGAAACTTTCTAAATCGGTAAAAAATTCTGATGACGGATTTGGAGGTCTATAAGCTGTTACTACGACGAACGGCTGACTTTAAGCCTTAATGATTTCAATACAAACAGCTTCAAGATTCTTAGGCACTAGATCATGTCTAATCCGATAATTAATGGAGCTACGCAAATACATGCAAACACCACCTCCACTTCTTGATCTATCTTTTCGGATGATATCATAACCATCAGTATACATTTGATTATCTGAAATTGATGAATCAAGCCTTGTTTCATTAAATGCGATTAAATCAATGGATTTGTTTGACAATGAAAAGCTAATTTCATCATATCGTTTTGGCAAGCTAACAACATTTAAAAAGGCCATTTTAAAGCCTCTTTCATTAGGAATAGAATTAATCTCGTTGAAACAATTGCTGCTCCTGTTCTGGGTTAAATAGCAACTATCATTAATATTTATTTCTTCATTATATTGGTTACTAGCTTCAGGTGATCTGACCATTCCTTCATTCGATGGCCCAGTGCTAGCCGAAAAAAAGGCTTATTTTTGCCATGCAGCTTCTGATTATGAACAGCATTGCGGCTAATTTTAACTAACTTTAGGTAAGAACAAAATTTCTTGCCCAACAACTTGTCTCCATTTTTTTTCAAATCATGGGCGTACCTGGCGGGGGGGGGGGGCGGCAGCCCCCCAGTTTGTTGGGCAGTCGGGCAATATTCGCTGAACAGTCGGGCAGTTTTGGTTTATTAAAAAAATAAATGGGACAAATTCTGTAAATTTTGCGGTCAATTTATTGATATTTCGAAAATTTTTGTTAGGTTCCGGAAAATTTTGGTTGTCCGGAAAAATTTTTTGACCCCTAAAATGGTACACTGACATTTCTTTCGGCGACCCCCCCCCCCCATCGCCAAAAAAATTTCGGCAAAAATTTTTTCGGTACTTGTCGGGCAAAATCCGGAAAAGTCGGGGCAAATTTCTTTCCGCCTCCCTAAATTTTTCCTTCCTGTACGCCCACGGTTCAAATGGAGGTTGGATCTATTGAGATGGGATTGATCTATCTCGCTGTTATCTAAAAATGCTACTTCATACCACTTGCACAAGATGAGTAATAGGTTATTTGTTTCCTCAATTTTTTGGTTGGATAATTTACCATCAAATCTTTTTACCACACTTGACACCGCAACATCACTTGAATGGATTTTTGCCACTTGTATAAGACTTTCCATACGTTGAGCAACTTGATGTGGGCTTTCATTAACCAGGTTGTTGATTCCTGCATGGATAATTACAGCTTCATAATTCTGACTATCATCTGATCAATGTTCCTTGATCTTTTCTTCAAGATGTTGTATTCTTGCTCCACTATAAGAGTGACACTGGGTCGATTTAGTTTTGGCCGCTCTGGATATTTTTAAATTGTCAATATTCTTGACCATGGAGTCACCAATGATGAGTACTTTTTTCTGTTCTGATGGTGACTGATTATTTGGGGGACATTCACTATGGCTATCAACACTTGATGTATTTTGATCTGTTTTTCGCAATTTTTTGACAAACTTAGATGACTGTGAATTACGGTAATTTTTAATTTGCCCTTGAAAGCCACTATCTGAGCCACTGTCCGAGGTATTGACTGGTATGTCGTCATCTTCAACAGTCAATGCATCAAAATGATTAAAGGTGGAGAGTCCCTGTTGTGGAGAGTCAGGAACAGGCACTTGGTTACAATGGTTTGAAGATTTCGCTTTTATCCAGACATTCTGTTTCATATCAAATGTCTTTTGAATTAGTTCATTGTCAAGCTTCACCTGCTCTAGGGTCACTTTCTTATTATCAAGTTCACTCTCCAATTTCCTGTTTTTGTTAATAAGCATGTGGATTATGCCATCTTGGCCTTCGATTAATTGGTATTTATTTCTCTCAATTTCGAGTTCGCTTTGCTTAGTTCCAACTACGCTATAAAGCGACAATAATGAATCTAGCTTCAGTTTTATTTCATCCAATATTTGTGTTTTGGCAATTATTGCAATTCGATGACATGTCGGATTGATTTACAGACTCGTCGTTGGCATTTTCAAATTCTACCGCAACATATTCGTTATCCTCGCCGCTATACTCGTCAGCATGTTTCCTAAGCATTTCAGCTACATACAACCCTTCGTTGTCAGTTACAATGACAATTTTCTTCTTGGTAGTACCATACCATTTGAACCGCGAAGGTAGGATTTGTGAACAATTTCACTTCGCCGCCGGGTGACGACCATTTCCCGTTTGATAGCTGAAGGTCATCCTGAACAAATTCCTTTAATTCATCTAAATTTCCATCCCAGACAAATTCGTTGCAGTTAAAATGTAACCTTGGGGTTACTAGAGATTTTTGTGTGTTTACTTCGCTGGTAGAATGAGAAAAGCTTTGTATAATTTGTGAATTTGAAGAGCTAGACAAATCAAGTACTACCGCCATATTGATATATGATACCAATATGATACAAATGTAACTCGGTGGGCAAGAGAAAAACGCTTCAGCTGCTGTCTCAAGCTGGTCGTCTAATCTCCAATGAAACATGAATAGTTCAGTATACATTGTAGTTCGTGCTTCTCAGTGTTCTGATGTAGTTCCATCAATGAATAGACAAACGTAGAATCTAAATCTTTTTCCAGTTGCTGTAAATATTCGAGTAAATCTCTGTCAACCGCCAGTTTTAGTACCCTCATTGCTTCAGTGAATTCATTCCAAACCATACGCTTACCATTCACTCGTTCGATCGCTTGTAAACAATACATTTGCCATCGTTCGTTTTCGTTCATCATGAGGCAGTCATGTTGTCTTTGACTAGGTTGACCGACTTGACAACCATTAAAGGATTCCACACAAAGTCTTTCAACTTCTTGTGCGACTGCATTCGCATATATTCCTTCAAATAAATTGTAAGACGCGGCTTTACCGTGTAGACACTCCATGACTGATGTAGAACTAAGCGTTGTCAAATGCAGAACTACGCTCACCACAAGACGCTCGTCGATTTTATACAGACACTCGTTAAATCAAACAACCAATCATAGTAAGCCAACATTAATCCCTCTATTGTATCACACACGTGGATGGACGCTAAAAAATACCTTGTCAGCAAGTTTTTACCGATTTCGCCCGAACATGTCCGCGTGACGGGATTGCATATAATTATAACGTATGTTAATTAATTAACTTGCGCACCCTTACGCACCCTCACTCCACCACACTCCACCACACTCTTCCTCACTCCTCCTCATTTTATGAATATTAATTACCTCACCCTCACTCACCCTCACAGTATGAATATTAATTAGCGCACCCTCAGCACCCTTACTCCACCTCACTCCACCACACTCCACCACACTCCTCCTCACTCCTCCTCATTGTATGAATATTAATTACTTCACCCTCACTCACCCTCACAGTATGAATATTGGACATTATTATATTATTCAGAGATTATTTGATTACATGATTGCAATATTTTTAGAGAATAATTAATAATAGTTATAAATGAAATAAACCATCAATGCTGTAGCAACTAAACATTGTAATATTTAAATATAATTATATGGTCTTATAAACAAAGCTGAGGAAGAAATTTTAGCCGATGTGCGATGTGAGTCTGACGAAAATAATACAGTTTAATTACTGAGGTGTATAGCTGTCATATATACAGGGTTTTCAGTTTTGTGTGAGGCTCTGGCTAATGGCGATGAAGCTATGGCGATAGATGTTATTTCTACCGATATAATTTACAAATTTAGGCGAGTACACATAATAGAGACGTGACTAAACGTAAAAGCTCTGGCGAATTTGGGTGGGGTTGAATGAAAAAGTCTGGCGAAATTCGCCGTTCGCCGGCCTAAACTGAAAACCCTGTATATATTTGAGACAGATCGACGGAATGCATCGAGGTCCTATAATCGACATCATTATTTACATACCTGATACCTACACTGTCAATTCCCACAAACTATAAGATAACCATAAGTATATGGCAGGATTGGCAGCGTCTGTTATAGAGATTATATTGCCATTGATTTTCAACCATTCCAGACATAATGTCTGGAATGGTTGAAAATCAATGGCAATATAATCTCTATAACAGACGCTGCGAATCCTGCCATATACTTATGGTTATCTTATAGTTTGTGGAAATTGACAGTGTAGGTATCAGGTATGTAAATAATGATGTCGATTTGCCATAAACTGCCATGTAAGGCACTGTTCTGCTTGGTTTAAATTTAGCACTTTGCTCCGGAAACAAGTGAGAGTATTCGCTGCCTCGCTGATTGTGAAATTGGGCGATTGGGTCACACTTCTAAAGACCTAAACACTCTCAAATGCCTTTCAAAACCACAAGTACAAAAATATCAAATATCACCTCTGGAATGTTGTTGCCATGGTTTTACCGCTGACCTCTAGATACTATGTGTACAGGCGTAAAATCAACAACGTCAGTTATATCGAGAGGAAGGTTGTGCTGCCTACTATGAACAAGTTATCAATAATTTTGTTGCAAGTTTGTTGACAAATTGTTCGTAGTGGGCAGTACGCCTGTCAATATCAACCGGGAAACAAAGTTGTTGATTTCTCAATTTTTACATGTGTACTGCTGTGCTTTTTATTACAGATTGAGAAACCGTCACATTTTGAAGATTATCTTGAGTCTATGATTTCATATTTTTATATTATTTTATATTCAATATATCATATAGGATGTAGACGTAGTAGGTAAGGACTGTCCAATTTGTCCAAAGAATAAATCTATTAATTATGGCAAATTATACAGGGTAAATGAACAAAAAGGTAATCGAACTTCAGCGCGCTCTTATACGTGAATTACTCGGCGTATGAACAACTGGTTTTCATAATCGGAAAGATCAGGTTTTTAGCTATTGAATGACATGCTTTTTATGCCAAGTGGAGAAAAAATAAGCATATAGGAGGCCGATTAAAATGTTAGTCAAAATCGCATATTTTCACCTCTGTGCCTAATTAAAACAATGCATAGCAAAAGAAAAAGCAATTTATCTAGCAACTTATCTTAGCTAAGATTTATTCCTACTTAATATTAATTATGAATATGTGCGTCGTTTATTGAAGTAAAATTCATCAACTTAAGTACCAAAAGGGGTTAATTTTCAATGGTTTTAGACCCAACTCTCAACGGTGAAAATATGCGATTCTGCATGACTAACATTTTTTATCGGATTCGTATTTGCTCATTTTTATCCATTTGGCATGAAGAAGATATCATTCAACAGCTAAAAGCATGATCTTTCCGAATGTGAAAAAATCTCGTTCATACGCAGAGTAATACAGATACAATAGCGCGCTGAACTGCAGTGGTGTAGTCTTGGAATGTTAACAAGGGGGGGGGGCTCTCCAACAGGAGCGGAACTTCGGTATTACGGCTGGGGGTGAGCTTGTTTTGCCCGACCAGACGGGCGTTTCCGAAGTCGTTCCTGAGGGACGAACATTTGATCAGTCTCTAATTAATATTTCTTTTCCCAAAATTGTTGGTGAGCGGAGAATTTTTCACTACCACTTTTTCCTACCACTATTACTTTTCAAATCTGAGACACGCAAAAATTCTCCAAATTTGCCTGACTAAATTGTATGAGTATAGGGTGTCACCCCCTCCTCCCCACCTACACACACACACACCCGGGTAGTTTCGTCCCTGTTCTCTAAAAGTGTCCTGAACTGGCGGGGGGAGGGGGTGTTTACAATATGATATTTTGGAAAGTCTAAATTTTGTTGTTTTTTTTTCTAATAATTGGGACGAGGTTGATAATTGTGGGACAAACATTCAAAATTATGCTTAAGAACAATTGCCGTTAGTAATATAAAATATTCTGAGAGTCTCAAAAGGCTATGCACGTCCAGGTTTCTGTACCACGTTTTGTACATGCAATTCTAAACAACATTCTCTTTTAAGATTAGGCAAAAAT
>CACRXK020001639.1:10142-51577 GCA_902702795.2 Paramuricea clavata
CCCTCCACTATACCACTGCGCTGAAGTTTGATTACCTTTCTTTTATACACCCTGTATACTAGAATCATATACTGTGTTCAACGACACGTCTCTTGAGTGTTATGCTTTCAGAATCAGTTAAGTTTATATACTGTAGCTAGTATATTGCTATTTGATGAAGCCATATTTATTTAATTTGTTTTGAGGAAGGTTTGAAAACTTTAAATTTTACCCGGAGGAAATTTGAACAGGTTTTGCAACTCTGGGGGCTACGCCTTTTAGACATATAAAAGTCATTACAGCATCCTTAAAGTGCCTATGACACGAAATTTCACCCCAAATGTTTATGATTGCATTGTAAAGAACACTTAAAATGACTTAATAATTTCTTTTATAGAATTTTGGTAACTTGCTTCATTTGCAAGATATTCAACTTTGTTTCATATGCAAATATCACCGGTGTGACATCACATCGCGTAATGACATTTTGAAAACGCAATATATTACCTTGATAAAATACTTTTACAAACAAATACAGAGGGTTAATTACCAGTTATGAAATTAATACATATACAAGAGCAATTTTTAAGATTTTTAGATACGTATTCGTCAAGAAAACTATACTTTTCTGAAAACTCATTATGTGATGTGATGTCACACCGGTGATATTTGCATATGAAACAAAGTTGAATATCTTGAAAAGGGAGCAAGTAATCAAAATTCTATAAAAGAAATTATTAAGTCATTTTAAGTGATCTTTACAAGAGGGCCCTGAAGGGGTAAAATGGGAACTGGGATTGATCTATTTTTAGACTGGGAAAATGGGATTTGGGTTGCTGGGACTGGGATTTGGCCACTGGGAATGGGAAATGAAGTCCTCAAAAATGGGAATGGGATTGAGGTAATGCGAGTCGATTCCCAATTTTTCTACATTTTAAGTGTTTTGAAATACAATTTTGATCCGTTTTCGGTGTCTTTGGTCATGATTTTTGTTGTCAACTATATTATTCACAGCACTACCTGCGAACAGGCACACTCTGGCGTCCGGAATTCTGGGTTTTCTGATTATGCGTGTCTCAGAATGCTGCAAATGCCATTTCCGGGATTCAAATTTAACTAGAAAATACATGCATGTAGAAACCCTCGCCTTGCTGACAAAACCATTGTATTTTCCGAACATGAAGTATCTAAGTTGTCATGGTAACACGATAATTTTTTAAGAATATTCTTACAAATGAAAAATCGCCTATAAAAATCACTTTTAATCACAAAATTATTAATTTCCCAACATATATATGTTAGGTATGTTATTATACGTAATATAAGCCTCGATTTAAGGTAAAATTCAACCACAAACGCTTCGCAAAGCGGTTTAAAGTCATTTGTGTTCTTTAATATAAAACTAAACTGCCTTTTAAAATGGCTTTATCGATAAACTTTGAGTTTGCAATAAAATGATTTAAAATTCTCGCTTGCAAATAACTTTGCTTTCTTATTTATTTAAAAAATTCAATATCATAAAAAAGGGAATCAATATTATTTGCTTTCTTTTTTATTTAAAAAATTCAATATCATAAAAAAGGGAATCAATATTAAAGATACACTGAAATGATATGCTGTCTTGTTTAGTTGTTTCATATACGCAAAACCCGTCGGGTTTTAAATCCATTATAAAATCAATATTTAAAACAAACTTACCTTCGTTAACGTCGGCTCCCTTCTTTTAGCCGATTCTTTCGCAGTTCCTTTCTCAGAGAGCTTTTGAAATTTACAAAATCTTGCAAAAATGCGAGCAAAAATGAAATATATTTGCAAGAAATTTATCAATCATCAAATCAACTCAAGAAATATTTGCTATTTCGCTGTCGTCATGCAGTCGTTATAATGCAAACTTTAAATTGGACCAATCAGTGTCCGCTTTTCGTGACAGTCCGCCATATTTTTGAGATCAGTGAGGATGACCACCCACCCAACACCGTTGGTGACCCACGCCCGCGATATTTGATGAACTTTAGGCTCCGCTAATGCTTTCGTTTCCCCGGGTGTAATAGCCGGGGGGAATTAGTACCCTCGCACGGCGCTTCGCGCCGTCGGCTCGGGGAAAATTTTCTGTGCCTTCGGCACGAGCCACCCCCCCCCCGATATTTCATAATTTCATTGCACACACGGTGGCTTAAAAGGTCTTAAAACTGTTTATTCTAACGATAAATAAAGGGTTTTTTGTTGACTGGGATTTCAATAACTCGGACTGGGATTTCTAATAAAAATCCAACTGGGACTGGGATTTTGCCAAAATTTCAGGTGGGAAATGGGATTGGGACCCCCCTTCAGGACCCTCTTACAATGCAACCATAAACCTTTGGGGTGAAATTTCGTGTCACAGGTACTTTAAGATTCAACGTACTATCTACAGGTACGTAACTAATCGTACTACAAAATTCTGCACACTCTGTAATTTATTAATATTTTTCTTTGAAGTTAATGACCACACCGATGAGCAATAATACAACCTGTTGAACACTAAAGCTTTAATTATAGTAGTAAGTTTTTCTGTTCCCAGCAGATGTTTCACACGACTGATTTGGCAAAGAGCAGCCAAACATTTTGAAACAACTTCTGTAATATGGTCATCATAGGTCAGGAAGCTATCCAAGATAATACCAAGCTATTTTGCTGATGGGACGGGATAAATATTGTTATATCTGTGTATTTGTCTTATAAGCAGAAATACTTCGCTTTCACATCGGCAATAATAACAACAATTTTATTAAAAATATCAGGCTCTATATATACTGTACAGTAGTTTTCATCCCCGAGCCGACGGCGCGAGCGCCGTGCGAGGATACTAATTCCCCCCGGCTATTTACACCCGGGAAAACGAAAGCATTAGCGAAGTCTAAAGTTCATCAATAATCGCTGGTGTGACCAACGATCTTGAGTGGGTGCATGGTCATCCTCACTGATCTAAAAATATGGCTGATTATGAATTTTTTTTTTTTTTTCCCTGTGTTGGTGTTGTGTACTCAGGTGAATAATATGTTTGCGATGTTACTCTGAGTACACCACACCAGGCGAGCTTGAAAAATATGCCCGGCCACGGTGGGATACGAACCTACGACCTTTGGAATACTAGCCCAATGCTCTTCCAACTGAGCTACGCGGTCAGGACGGTTCGAGTAAGTGCCCCACCGTGGCCGGGCATATTTTTCAAGCTCGCCCGGTGTGGATATGCACTCAGAGTAACATCGCAAACATATATGGCTGATTGCTTGTAGGAGTGGGATAAGCAAAATTTCAATTTTAAAAGACATATATTTGGAAAATCGTTTCATATGCAACAAGCTTGAAGCAATTTTGTTTGAAGAAATGAGAAGAATTGATTTACTCCCGCTATGCAAATATTCTCGTGTTCATTGACTCCTTGATCGTATCAGGAACAATGTTATCTCCATTTGAAAGCACAAACTGAGGCGTCAGCGTTGTCAGGCGTTAACTCTGGAGGATGGCTTGAACAGGCGTGAACTCCACAGGATGATTTTCTTCCAAGGAAGTCGATTCGGACGATTTAATAGCATCGTTAACTCTGGAGGATGGCTTGAACAGGCGTGAACTCCACAGGATGATTTTCTTCCAAGGAAGTCGTTTCGGACGATTTAATAGCATCGTCGATTCGGACGATTTAATAGCATCTTCGATTCGGGCGATTTTTATAGCCGATTCGGGCGTCTAGCAATACTGGAATTCAAACTCTGCACAAGGTCTCCTTGACAATGCATCCGCATTTGCGTGACTCTTACCAGCTCGATGTACTACCGTAAAATCATATTGTTGTAGATTTTGTAACCACCGTGCTAATTGTCCTTGAACATCTTTGAAACTAACCAACCATTGCAAAACTGAAGAGTCAGTTCTTGTAAAAAAATGCCGTCCGTACAAGAAATGGTGGAAATGTTTCACCGAAGAAACAACAGCAAGTAATTATTCCGCGTCGCACAATAATTTCTCTCCGCCTTATTAAGCGTTCAACTATAATACTCTATTACACATTCCAATCCGTCCTCAACATCCGTCGTAGGGACTTTCCACCTGCTGGGAAAGACTCTGCCATCGGCTGGTCACGTGTCTCCCAGAATCTGTGAGATAACAAAAAAAATCAATTAGGGTGGGTAACAAGTACGTTTTGTCATTGAGCAAGGAGTGAGCGAAGAAATAACGCAGAAAATATGCAGGAAACATTGATTGTATATTTTATTTGTCATGAATACTATCAAATTACACAATAAGGAATATCAAATTTCATTGTGGGAAGAATGTCGGTGAGGCGTGAGCAAAGATATATCAGATTTCAATATACAAATATGCCGATACGGTTCGTCGAAGAAATCGCACGTCGTCACAAACGTTACAAGAAAATATATTTATACACCGGTGCCGACCGATGTAGCTGTTATTTAGCTGTTGATGTCCTTCCTAAAGATTTATTTAGTATTTTTGATATTTGGATGGTAAACCAAAAACTATCAAATACTTAATAGTGAATATATAAAATACATATTTTTTATTATTGTTTATTAAAATGAACTCTTTTGTAACCAAAAAGGTGAAATTACAGAAGTTCTTAGCAACATGAAGTTATGGCTAAAAAATATCATACTATAACTATTTTACAAAAAGAATAAATTGTGATGGTCAAATACTAAAATAACTAGGTTATAATCCTACTATTATTTTTAAAAATCATTTGGGGAAAAATAGACTGTTTAAAGCGGTCCGCTTTGCAGATATAATTATTAAATTTACGTGGTAATCTTAAGTCATAATTTCATGTATATGGATCTGGAAGCAAGTCCGTCGTTTTATCATTATTCATATTTTGTCAAAGGCTTCCACGCTGGTCGTGCAGTGTAGTGATACCCGTAATCTTTAATGCCTCGCCATAACTAGAAGAGGGGACAATGATCTTTAATTAATGCGCGTTTCTGGATTCGTTCGATGTCTTCAGATAAAAAATTTTGAATGTTATAATGCCAAACTTGCCAAGCATACTCAAGTATCGGTCTTACAATATTACAGTAATGTACACAACGATCAAAGTCTTCGTATCCGCATTAGACCGTTTTAGTAACCTCAGCATATACAGTCGTTTACTCGACTTTTTAACGATATTATCCACGTGTAGATTCCATTTTAAGTTATTTTGGATCACGAGACCTAAAATCTTTTCCGATTCGACGAGCTTAATTGGGTTACCAGACACAGTCAGGGGTTCAAAAGATATTTTATCTTTAGCAAAATCGATTATTAGCTCTTTGCATTTGGAAATATTAAGTTTCACGTTATTATTAATAGTCCAAGTAGTGACGTCATTCACTACTTCTTGAAGGTAAGATGGGCAATTTGGTCTGATACATTCAGTGGCATTAGTATCGTCGACGTACTTCCAACGGTCTTGCCAATCTTCAAGTAAGTCGTTTATCATGACCAAGAAAAGGATTGGTCCCAGTACGGTTCCTTGGGGCATTCCGCCATTAACTCTTTGCCATTCGGACAGACAAAGGCAAATCTTGACACGTTGTTCTCTTTCTATTAGGAAGTTTTTAATCCAGCTAATTATAATTGGTGGGACTTCCATGGAAGATAGTTTTCGAAGTAAAATTTTATGGTCAAAATGGTCAAAAGCCTTGGCGAAATCCAATAGGAAAATCCTTGTAACATTTTTTGGCTCATCGTATCTACTGAGTAAATGGTGAATGAAGCTCAAAAGTGCGTGTGTTGTCAACGATCCCTTTAGCAAACCGTATTGCCGCTTATCAATCTTATCAATAATCGATTTCATCAGCCAATCAGCAATGAGTCGTTCAGATATTTTAGCTAAGGTAGGTGTAAGAGGAAGTGGTCGCAAATCCGTACTAATATCATTTAAATTATTTACTTTTTGAATCGGAATAACCTCCGCTTTTTTCCAGATAGTAGGGACCAATGATTGTTGTATGGATGCATTTAATATGGATACTATTGGTAATATGAACAGGACCCGACGACTTTGAAATTGAAATTGTGGATAATTTGCGATAAACGCCAAATTCGCTAATAATAAGTTCAGATGGAATTTCAGAATAACCGATTTCGTGTTGTATGCCGACAGGAGTGCTATGTAACGGGTCTAGGTGTTTCGTAACAGTGACGATGGCAGCGTTTATTTTCTCAGCAAGTTCATTACCTCTGATAGTCCTGTCTTCCGAGACCATTGACAGTGGTACTTGCTTTTTAGGGTAGCCTGCTAATTGTTTAACAGT
The DNA here is from genome assembly GCA_902702795.2 of Paramuricea clavata. NCBI lineage: Eukaryota > Metazoa > Cnidaria > Anthozoa > Malacalcyonacea > Plexauridae > Paramuricea > Paramuricea clavata. Next base: position 16,418 of record CACRXK020001639.1, read on the forward strand.
GTCCCACCATTTCTTATTATTGTTCTTAGATTTCAACTCATTTAACTTGGTATTGATGAAGGTGGATTTTAATCGTTTACACTGTCTCCCTAATACATTGATTTCGGATTTTGCGATAGAGTGTACGATTACCTTGACGGAAAGCCTTTTGCCGCTTTGCGATAAGATTTTTGTAGTTTGGGGTTATCCTAGGTTTATCGCTGGTATGCAGCTTGACCGACTTCTTTGGTAGAAAATAGTCTAGTCCGGATTCAATGACATTATAGAACATATTTAATTTCGTTTCACATGACACAGTTGCTACAAACCCAACCAATTAACTTTCGTTAGCCATTCACTGAAAGCACGTTTTGCACTCACGTTTCCTTGCCGAATAATTAGTTTATTATGCTCGTTTACCCTGCGTTGCGGCTATCAGAGAAATGACAGCCTGCACGAAACCCCCTGCTTTGCCGTATTTACTCGTTCTCTCAGAGAACGATAAATCTGATTGGTTCAAAATGAAAAAAATATGCTAATTTATGCTAAAATTCATACAAATACGGCGGATGTATTATTGAGAGGCGTTTCTTTGATTTTTGCATTCAAAAGAGCTTAAAGCCACGATTTGCGGTTCAACAATAAAGGTATTTACGAACTTGGTTCACGAAGCTCTAGAGATATTGACTGTGGTGTCTTCGTTGGATTGCTATCTGTTAGCAGCGCCTCTTTCACAAGCGTGTTCGTTTTCATCAATTCATCGACGACAAATAGATTTTTTCTTCATGATTTTGTAGCTAATATAATTTTGTGCCAGGAGAGAATTGCTGTAAATGCTTATGTCTTATGAACAGGGCTTGCTCTCTCTGAAGTGATGGCTTTAGACACCTTTAATATTCTCTTCTCTGCATCGCTCGAAACTTTAATAACATTTAATACATCACGGTTGACCGCTGTCGAAACTATAAATTATATTTGTACGTGTGCGAGAAAGCTACGAAATATCGTAGAGATACGGACTGCAAGCTACTTGTGACAACGATGGAGATTGCCCTAGGCCTAGCGCTATTCCCACAGACTTAGTCAATTTTCTTTAGCCGAAATCCGTATATCAGTTTGGTTTTGAAATTTGCGAACATACAGCAATCTATATATTTATATTTCATTTTGACAAGTAAAATTGCAAACGTAAACAATCTGTGTGATTGGCCAATTTTGACATCTGTTTAAAAGTGGGCGTAGCCCGCAGGCGTAAACAATCTGTGTGATTGGCCAATTTTGACATCTGTTTAAAAGTGGGCGTAGCCCGCAGGCTAAATGGGCGTAGCCCGCAGGCTAAATGGGCGGAAATGGCAAAGCATGGGTTTCGTGCAGGCTCTACTTTCCCTGAGAGCCGCTGCTCAGAAATGGCAAAGCATGGGTTTCGTGCAGGCTCTACTTTCCCTGAGAGCCGCTGCGCAGGCTAAGTTGGTTCTGTCTGTTAATCTTTTGGAGAGAAAAAAATACAGAGTTATGGTCGCTACGACCAAGTGGTGGAATAATACTGACTGGGGAACAAAATCACTCATATTTGTTAAGATCAAATCCAACGTAGCTTCGTTTCTTGTGGGGGCTTTGACAATTTGCTTTAGAGAAAAGTGTCCAAGCAGGGATGAAATCGGGCACCTGTTAAAATCGCCCACGAAAAAATGCCTGCATTTTGATATATGACGTGTGCAAGGTCAAGTTTTGCAATTAGATGATCGGTAAACGCTTTATTCTCGCTACTTGGAGGGTTATAAGCTACGCAAACGATCAGACACGAAATCCTCGAAATAGTTTATGTGGTCGGATATGTAACCAAAGTGTCTCAAAATTATCATCATGTAACTCGGTTAGTTCTTAATTAAAAGGGATGTACGATTTAACAAAAGCGCAAACCCCTCCACCGGTCCATAGCTCGGTATATGGACAGCTGCGTCGTCGATATTATCGTTCAACCATGTTTCTGTAATGAACGCAAAGCTAACACCATTTAGGCTCATAGTTCATTCTAAGTCTTCAACTTTCGGCAATAATGATCTCGAATTTGTTAGAAAAAGGGACAATTTATGATCGCTCGGCCGAGTCAATTTTCCATAGATTGATTAGTTATTCTATCAGGCATGGGCGTACCGGAAGGAAAAATTTAGGGGGGCGGAAAGAAATTTGACCGACTTTTACCGAAAATTTGCCCGACAAGTACCGAAAAAATTTTTTCCGGAATTTATTTTGGCGACCCCCCCCCCCCGCGCCCCCGTCGCCAAAACAATTTCGGTCAGTGTACCATTTTAGGGGTCAAAAAATTTTTCCGGACATACCAAAATTTTCCGGAACCTATTAAAAATTTTGGAAACATCACAAAATTGACCACAAAATTTACGGAATTTCTCCCATTTATTTTTTTAATAAACCAAAATGGCCCGACTGTTCAGCGAATATTGCCCGACTGACCAACAAACTGGGGAGGGGGGCTACCGCCCCCCCCCAGCCCCCGGCCCAGTACGCCCATGCTATCAGGGGTGCGCATAGGGTAGAGGTCTCGTGATTCAATAAACGGGGGGTCGTAGGCGAGGGGGATAAGTTGGTTGATGTAACCATGCAGGTCTTGTTGAGGTCAAAATCAAGTTGGAAGGGTATGACCTGGAAACATGGCCCGTCGGATTTTGGGGACATTGTGGTGCAAAGATGTTATTAGAACCCGGATGATGGGAAAGATCGCGTCTATCATCCGTAAAAAAGGACAATGTATTCTGGACTCAGGGGCGTAGTAAGCGTCTAAAAGTCGGGGGGAGGCAGGCTTTGAGGCGCACTTTTCGAATAAAAAGGCCTCTGAAAGAATTTTCCCGGAAATGTTGGCGACGGGGGGAGGAGGGGGGAGGTCATCTCAAAAAAAATTTCCGAACATAACAAAAGTTTTTCCGCAAATATCACATTTTTTTTCTAAGCATGAAAAATTTTTCCGGACATACCAAACTTTTTTCCGGATATATGATATTTTTCCCGGAAATGAAAAAATATTTCCGCAAATAACATAAATTCAAGTTTTCAAAAGTGCCCTTTGGGCAAAAAATGCAATCTGAACGACATTTTTCACGCAAGAAAAGGGCACTTTGCTCCTGGAAAAAGGGCACTTTGGAAAACTTTGGGGGGGTCTGCCCCCCGTTCCTACGCCCCTGTCGGGACTTATCATGTTGTGGTTTAGCGTGATTTCCTTGTTGAATATTCGGTCCGCATACTGCAGGTAAAACATTTTTATGCAAAAAGTCACATCTCGCTCCTTTCATGGCAATGACCCTTCCTTTTCAGAAATGGGCACGGCACTAATGCTTTTTCCTTTTTGCTTGTGTTAATACGATAGCCTCGGGGAGTTTGTTTGGAAGATTGAATTTCAATGGACATTGAAGTTGCATTGTTTTCATTCATCCTAGTTGGTGTTTTAACTGCAGATGAGATTTCAATGTTAATTGGACTTACATTGTTTATGTTCAAGTTCTCCAATTGTGCACCATTACAAGGTGTTGTTTCGGCTGGATTATTAATTACACTAATAGCTGACCCACGATCATTGTTGTCCGTCAAGATTATATTATTCCTATTCAAATGAACTGTCGTTTTATCTGCAGATGAAATTTCCTTGTTAATTAGGCTTAATTCGAGCATGAAGTTTACAATAGATGACAATTTAGACTTAAATAATGAATTGTCTTCGTTAAGTACATGAATTAATTCGTCTTGATGTCGAATTACGGCTTCCAAATCCTTCAATTTTACTCGGAGTAATTTTATCTCAGACTCATTATCACTTTTAGAGGTTACACTGAGCAACCGAGGTTCGAGGATTGTCATTTCCAACTTTAAATCCTCCAATTCCGCGTTTACAACTCTGTTAGTACAGCTGCAAGTACAGTTACAAATGTGGCCACATACCTCAGGTTCATTGATGCATTTCATATCCCCGTCAACAACACAGCTTACTGTTTCATGATTTTGTTTATTCACATCAATAACTTCAACTTCCATTGATTTCTCCAGTAATATAACTTGGCTTTCCTCGTCGGCTGTATGCAGCTATTTCAATTAAGATTGTCGACGAGCAAAGCGGAAAAGTCGAATACAGGCGCGAAAGGCTGCTGGGAATCCCTATGAATATTCATTAATTTGTTAGCGATTCCCAGCTCGTGGACAACCTTAATTGAAACAAGACGCTCTGTTGAGCGTTTAGTCGCTGGGGCTATTAAAATAAGGTCTTTTGCGCAGGGCTTCTGCGCTTATTGCTCTCTCTTCTGAGAGCAGTGTATAAGCGCGGAAGCCCTGGGTACGAGGTTGATATCATTTATTGGATTTATCCGGCTTAGGACAACTTCGAGGACACTGGAAACCAGGCTTAAACAAATTTATTGCAACTCCACTTTTTGACCCTTCAACTGATTTTCTCAAAAAATTTAATCCCCCCCCCCCCTTCTAGTAAATTATTTATACTCATGGGGTCATGTCCCCACCTTTTGCCCCCTCCCCCCTCTTCCATAAATAAGGACTGGTCCCTAACTGCAGGAAATATATGTGCACTTCACAGAACATTTATAACAATTCATAATTTATTACTTTTGCCTCAGGCTGGGTAACCACAACAAAAGTTGCCAAATAGGCCCTTTGAAGGTAGCTTGCATGTCAGGCTCGATGCTTGAAATAGAGCCTGTTATACCATGTGAGCAAAGTCCTCTCATATTTCTTCTCGGCACAGCACGGAGAAGCGAGAGAGACTCTGCAGAACTTGTGTATAAATTCATTTCAGCATGCGCGAAGGTTGCTAAGCAACTGCCTATTTCCCAGAAGAAGATTTAATAAATAGTTTCCGGTTCGGATCAAAACCGGTTATAAAACTGGTATCAAACCTGAAATTACTCATAATTATCCAAGTTTTTGGATTGTTGGCTCCACAAAGAATATACACAAGTGCTGCAGAGTATCTCTTGTGCTGAGAAGAAATACGAGAGGACTTTGCTCGCAGGGTAAGCCTGTCACTGAAGTCAATAAAAAGTGGACAGTGATTGGGATGCACAAAAATAACAACCAATCAAAATGGCGATTGTTAATTATGTATCAGTCAATTCCAGCAGTGCCCATCCCCCCGAGGTATTAGCCATTTCTGGGAAGAAAATGGCTATGTCCACAAGCCATTTGCAATCAAATTAAATATCAGTTTTCCAGCAAATCTACCAAATCCCCCATGATGGAAAATGTCAAAATCCTCACCCTGGGCAGGGCTAAAAAATATTGGCAATAGCCCCACCCCCGTGATTGGGAAAAGCTGCAAAGGCCCAGGGGTGGGAACTGCTGGAATTAATTGATACATTAGATTATCAAAGCTAATTTAAAATATGACAATAACGGCCAACTTTTCCACCAATATCTCAAAACTAAATATTCCAATTTTCATTGAATGGCCAGGAATTACATATTAAATAATAATAATAATTGTTATTGACTGCAGCAAAGGCAGTCATTAACATGGCCAAAAGTAGTTAAAGTACAATTACAAATACGGAATATCATTACATACACAACAATTTGACATTACCTTATAAACGAAGCTATTTATTTCTGACCAATGGGAATTTTGCGTACGAATCATGTGCATCAATCCTTTTTACTGACCTCAGTAGCAGGCTTTATTTCAAGCATAGAGCCTGACACGCTAGTTACTTTTAATAACCCATTGAGTTGCATTGACCCCCCCACACATATTTCAAGCATAGAGCCTGACACGCTAGTTACTTTTAATAACCCATTGAGTTGCATTGACCCCCATACTTAATTTCAATACATTGTTTTCACCATTGTGTTTATACAAGCTTGCAAATTTACTAGTAGGAATTTCCATTGTGTTTGCAGCCCTCACACTTTGTGTTTCATTATGGCATTTTGACCTTGAAAGAGTCTATTACTGTGGCTCCAACATTTTCCCGTTCGGCGTTAGAAACACAATACATTGATAATAAAATGACTGAAATATTACAGATTTAAAAGCCTGACACCTAGCGGCAAAGTTTAAGTTTCACACAAGTAGTGACGAATGGTGACCACTGTGGTTATATTTCGGTCTTGTTAGGCTACACCATGTTCTTTTGACCACCTATCCGTAACAGGATTATTTGCATCAACAGCCGTAAACAAAGCACCCAAATAAACAGCAGTTTGCGAATATTATTGTTGCAATTTACAAAGGTTGCGGCCCGTTCCAACTTTGTAAAATTGAAAATTGTGAACTTTTGTCCTCTATTTCAAGCTTGTAGCCTTCCAAGTTTACTCACATAAAATGAATTTTGCTTTATAAAGTCTGTTTCATCGGAAAACGTTTAAGGTTCATCGGAAAAATAAAAAAAATATGTACAAAATCGATGATACCATTCGCTCGCAGTAAGCGGCCATCTTGAATTCAGCGACGAATAGTAATGACGTAATTTTTATTTTTTATTAATGACGTAATTGTCATTTTGTGGCTAACGATCCAAGATCCGACACAAATGCGTGCCGAAACCTAGAGTCGCTGCGGGCTCTGCCCAGCGACTAATAACTGTATGCATCCTCCTTAGCGGATATGTTCGTTATCGGGTTAACAAAATTGTCATCAACGTCTGGGTTGTTATCTTCGCATGTACCGGCTAATTTTTGAAATTCCAACTTTAAGGTTACAGGACACCCTTTTTGACGTTTTGCGGAAAATCGCTTCTGCGCGCTCAATATCAGTCCGATTTTAATCAAATTTTCACCAAATGTTCTCGCCAGTAAGTGCAAAATGGTCAGGCATATTTTTCAAGCTTGCCCGGTGTGGAAATACACTCAGAGTAACATCACAAGCATCATAAAATATGGTAAAGTTGTAAAATTAACAAACAATAAAATAATGTAAGAATTATTCAGGAAAATCTTAAATCGCGCTACCGTTACGCTTTTGAGTTGTGCTCCTGCTGTTTTTAAGTTATATTCATGAAAATATCATTTTTATACAGTAAAATAGTTGTTCTAAAAAATTGTGTTCGGAAATTTTTGTTTATTTCGTCATTCCGCTGATATGGCGATTCCTTTGACGACTGCAATATATTTCTGAATTGTTTGAGTGAATTGCTCTTTATTATTTAACGAACGCAATTTCGAAGCTGACGTCTTTAGCTATGTCCTGTGAAAATTTGAGAAAAAATGGTTAAAACCCGCAGGAGAACAACTCGTTTAAAAATCAGTAATTACCGTAAAATTCTTCGGGAGAAAATTGAATTTGAATATTACATTTTCAATGTTTTTCTTATTGCAGCGAAATGTATTTTATTAAATAACTCTGCGAGTTTTCAACATTTTTCGTTCAAACTTGGTCAGATAGTTGAACTAGTCTAATGCTTTCATGGAAAACAATAAAAAAATTTTAGGCAAAATTAACACTCAAAGGTGTTCTGTAACCTTAAATAATGTTCATCACTATCTGCTTGAATGATGAGTTTTCGAGATCGTTGACCATACCATTTGATACTGAATTTGGATTCATCGTCACAGAAGAGCTTCACATCCCCGCCAGGCGAACTTCATTTCCCTTGAAGCTCTAAAATGTGTTCGACAAAACACTTTAAATCAGTCAACGTGCCATTCCAAAGATAGATATCGCCGTCATTCGTTAACTTATTTGTGCTCATGATGATACGTTTCGCTTTAGTCGTATCTTTAGTATTAAAAATTTAAGAACACAAGGAATACTGTATTTCTTTTAAATTTTCAAATTTTTATTTCTTTGAGTTTTGTCCCATGAGTACAAGACCTTGTGTTCTTACCCAATCATTAATTCAAAGCAATTAGAGCTGTCAAATTACCACAATACTAATTTGAATTTGAAAAGGTTCACTTTTTTTGAGATACACTGTAGAGTAATTAATAATTATTAGCTTTAGTAATTATTAGCTTTCTTTTTGTGTAAAACTACACAAATTGGCCATCATCACAATCCACTGCCTTCTCGTCAAATTCATTGACATTGTCAATTGGCTCTTCATCTATCTCACTGTTCTCAGAATTGCTGCATTGGCAAAGTTCAGTGCACTTCAAATTTGCTTTAAAACGTGAGCATCTTTTTGTTTTACAAGCCTTTTTGAATTCGCAGCTAACAAATTCCATAAAGATGCTGTCGGCTGTCTGGAGCAGACGCTTGGGTCCCCATGTACCTGGGGTGGAAAAAGTATCAGGCCACGGGACCAAAAATTTAGATAAAGGAGAAATTCAGAGGGAAAATTGTAACCATAAGAAAGAATTTACCTGTTCTGTAGGAATGAGCACAGAAATGAAATTATAAGTGCATCCATCTTCATTCATACTGTGATAGTGTATACATGTACAGATTATAGAGTGATGTAACAAATGTTGCATGGCATATGCATTTTTAGTCAATCTTGGGCACTTGATTTTCAAAATATTCTGGGGGAGCATTGTCCCCTTCATAGCTGCTCTTTGTGTCGAGGTTTCTCCCCATGAGCGGCTGCTCACTCGAGCAGAACATTCCATTCTTTTTGTCTTACGTTAGATATCTTAAACCCGTTAAACTGCAGACACCATTACTCAGCCTGCATATAACATTACTGCAGATACCATTAATCAGTCATGTATTTGTCTGTTTTGGTGGCTACAATTTGATAACTTCCAGTCTGCAAACATGCCGCTACTGTAGTGTGCATGCCAAAGCACTTGTTATAAATTATAAGACAAATTAAAGATTGGCTCTCTTTAAATCTATAAAATACGGATGGATCGATGTTCATTTAAATTTAATAGTCCCAGTTTGATTTTTTGCATATCGTTTAGAAAAGTGAGATGCAATTTTCACTATTTGGTTCAAAACGATGTGCAAATTGCACAGTGGTAATTCGAACCCTGTTAAATCATACATATGTAACAATATCTGACAATACCAAGAATAACATTTTAGAACAGTCTAAAATTCATTGTCATCATCATCAGAATCCTCATCAAGTCCATTATCACTATCAGTTTCCATGAGTTCTGTACTTTCCATATTTTCACATTGGCATAATTCTGTGCATTGTAAATCCATTTTCTTACATGATCATCTCTTGGTGTTGCAGTCTTTCTGCACCATCACCAGATGGATATGGCGGGACCATAGACGCAACTGATCTGGACATCAAATGGGGCCCAATGGAAAGTGCTCCAGACAGTATTCTTGAAATTATATGTAATGTGCATGTGCAAGAAAGGCTGCAACACCAAGAGGTGCTCATGTAAGAAAGTAAATTTACAATGCACTTTAATTATGCCAATGTGAAGATATGGAAAGCACAGAACTGATAGTGATATTGATACGTAAGATAAAAGGAATGGAATGTTGTGCTCGAGTGAGCAGCCGCTCTTGGGGAGAAACCTCGACACAAAGAGCAGCTATTGAGAAGGCAATGCTCCCCCAGAATATTTTGAAAATCAAGTGCACCAGATTGGCTAAAAATGCATTTGCCATGCAATAGTTGTTACATCACTCTATAATCTATAATCTATACATTTATACACTATCACAGTATGAATGAAGATGGATGCACTTATAATTGCATTTCTGAACTCATTCCTACAGAACAGGTAACATTCTTTGTATCGGTTACAAATTTTTGGTCCCGTGATCTGATACTTTTTCCACCCCTGTACATGGGGGACCCAAGGACATGCTCCAGACAGCCGACAGCATCTTTATAGAATTTGTTAGCTGCGAATGCAAAAAGGCTTGTCAAACAAAAAGATGCTCATGTTTTGAAGCAAATTTGAAGTGCACTGAACTTTGCCAATGCAGCAATTCTGAGAACAGTGAGATAGATGAGAGCTAATTGACAATGTCAATGACTTTGAATCTTTGATGAGGAGGCAGTGGATTGTAATGATGGTGAATTTGTGTAGTTTTACACGAAAAGAAAGCTAATTGCTATCAATTACTCTATAGTATATGGTATTAATTATAGTATTGTTTAAATATGTACTTTATAAATTCACTATTAAGTATTTGATAGTTTTTGGTTTACCATCCAAATATCCAAATACTACAGTATGTCCATTATTCTGTCTTCAAAATTGAAAATATAAAATTGAAGTTTGTTTCGTCCTTTATTACACGCCATAAAGATGAAATAGTGTACACATAAGTTCATAATCTTGAAAGAATGCATGGGTGTTGACAAATATCTTCGTACAAAGCCGGAAAATACCCTTTGTCGCAATAACATATGAAATTTGAAAATCGTGTTGCTCATTGTTTACATCAAAACTGAATTCACATATCTCAAGAGGAGGCGGAAGTGACCCATCCTGTGTAATTTTCACTATGGCGCGCGAGTGACTGGTTCCAAGAGTACGCATTTTGAGGTATGGCATATAATTATAGTAAAAATGCTATTCCGAAACTCGATCGCAATTTACAAAAGCTGCAGGGTTTATCGACAAAAAACTTTTAGATTTTGGATTCAGCGTGTTTACATCTATAAGAATATGTAAGTATTTTTTAGCTTAGCGACATCTACAGTGAAACTAAACGTTTGAGGGCACTAGCTCACGGCCTATACTGCCCAAGTCCAATATTAGAAGCAACAGTATCCAAAATAGAGTCTCCGTCAGGACATGGATAAGACAATCCGGTGTCGAAGTTAAACATCTCTTTAATGTTTCCGGAGAAGTTTGACATTCTTCTGTCCATTTAAATGGTGTTCCTTGCTTCAGCTACATGTTTTCCTTTTATTATACGCCACGCATTTTCGGATAAATTCATGACTCTGACGGGTAGACTTGTAGGACACTGCAAATTCACGAAAGTCCAGCCACCAGAACATCTCGAGGTATATTTGCTGACTTAATCGGCTCCACACTTCCCCACCATGAAGCAACTTCTTCAGTTAAACACCCCCAAGAATAACGGATTCACTCCGCAGCGGAATAACTGCGTTTTCTGTCGCCATCTGATCATTTCTGATCTCTATGATCAGTTGTGCGATATACCGGAATTGACTGACCTTCGACTTTTAACGTAGCTCCAGCGATGTGAACTTGACAATGATGCCCAATTAAGAAGTCCAACCCAACAATACATGGGTCCACAATTTCTGCCACCCAAGCCTCTTGCCAAGCTTCGACGCAGTCTCCCCAATCACCGTTTTCAAACAGATTTCAACTGGATTTATTTGAACATTAGTCCCAGCTTCCTTTGGAACATCTGGACGCACGATTGTAATATTCGAACCAGTATCAATAACGCACCGACATAAAACATTTTGAATACGTCCTTCGACCCATAGACTGTCATTAACTGCTGACATTGTCACCGCTCGATGCTACAACGCACGAACTCGAATTCGCTTCGCCATAGCAGCTGCTTCTTGCCTTAACGCTTCGAGACCCATCTCGGTATGTTTAAATCAGGCACCAAATTCGTCGAACAAGTGTTTACATTTTAACGCGATGGCTCTCGGCGCGTTCAGTTTCAACCCGTTGAGCGAATCGCTGTTCTTGTAACAACTTAAACTGCTCGTCGAACCGTTTATAAATTGGTTCTAACAAAGACAAATTCTCAGTTTCATACATAGTGAGTAAATGTTCGTCGTCGACTTGATCATTAAACACACTGTAAATTCCCGACGGTATAGTCGCTTCGCCGTCGCCTTTTTCGCCATTACCGTCCATCGTAATCCTTTCCTCTGGTCCTGACGGAGTCGCCAATGTTATATCTGTGCATTTGTCTTATAATCAGAAACTCTTCACTTTCACAACGTCATTAATAATAACAACAATTTTATTAAAAATATCAAGCTCTATATACACAGTAGTTTTCATTTACATATTAATGTACTTATTCAAATTAGACACACCTGTGCAAGAATGCATTAAAGCACGCTATATCACAATATCTTTACCAAGTAATGTAACGTGAAAGCCATCCGGTAGGGTAGACAGCAATTGACGAGTGCCCATAAGAAGTAGCTTCGTCTTTTCCGCGTGTTTCTGAGAAGGCTGTGGCTGCAACACCAAGTCGCTACCCTACTGTACGTATATCTTCATCGAGGCGTTTCGCTGCGTCTTCCATTTCTTTAACGACGAAGGAAAGAAACAGTTTCGAATCACCTACAAAGGATTCCAAGGAGCGTGAACTATGTGTACATGGAAGGTTATTTATATGTATACTAAAAAGGATTGGAGATTCCAAGTGAATCAGTGATCGACGTTTAGCAAAAAGAATGGAATGTTCTATATGCTGTCAAAAGCTTTCGAAAAGTCTAGCAGTAACAGTGCAGTAAGATGCTTTTTATTCATTGCTTCCAATATAGTATCAGTTATAAAGATATTCAATGTTTCCGTGGAATGATTTTTTTGTTTCCACTTTGATGTCTTGACAAGTGCTTTAAGCTTAGTCGGATAGGACTGAATAGGTTTTTAATTTTACTGACAAAAGTATGATGCATAAAAACACCCAATATTAGTCCTAATTTTTTAGACCAGCTGTGAACAATAATACTTCAATTAAACCCAAAAGAATTTTATGGGAAAGAAGTAATTATAATATTCTCAGTAAGTGGAATAATTGACCATCATTATGGAAATGCTGTAGGCTGAAGTATTTAAAATGTTTAAGGATGTTGGTTTTTAAATTAACCAGAGCCAAAGATATTTGAAAACACAGTATGATATGTGTCGGTGCTCAAATATCTATTATTTATAAAAAGTGTCGGTAGTCACAACGGTGACAATAACATTTGTGTGGTTAATCTGGTTGAAGCAGAGAATTTTATCTCCTTATTAAAAGGCATGTATTTTGAGGTAGTAGCAAAGGTCTTTCATGAATTCTAAGACAGCCCAGTTGCAAGTTGTACATGGCTAGAAATCTGCGACAACATGGCGACACGCACGCTTAGCTCTTTTGTAATGTAAATATTAAGTGAATAAGTTTAATAACCAGAAAAGCATTACGTTAACTTGCCTTTTCGGCTTTTGTTGGTCCTACAAACCAAATATGACGATTCCATAAATCGATCTTGAATGATAATCATCGTAGCTACGTACTTGTTCACGTTTCAGTTCAAAATTCGATGCAGGCTTTGTTCCCGAAGCAAAACAATTTTGCAGTAATTCGCACATATAATCACGAGCACTTTACTAGTAATCCAGGTTATTTTCACGACGAAAGCCCATAATCGCTTCAGTTTTCAGGCTGATCGTACATCAACATTGGATTTCCATAAATCGTAATCGATACACTTTGTTCTCCCCATGAATTTTATCACAATTTTATCTAAAGATATTATATCAGTACTGTTCCCAAGTGGAGGAAAGAATGGTATATTTTGCCTCTATTTTCCATTTTAAAATCGCCTTGTTACTTCGCTAAAATGCGAGGTAAGCGCATCAAAATTTTGCTTTTCTTAATATTCTTGTTCGTGATTCATATTCTATAAAGGTGAGATAATTATATCAGCTAGTGACATAAAATATTAAATGTTGGACATAATTATGTCACTGACATGACTTACTTATCATTTAGCTATTGTCCATTGTCCAACAGTTTTAAAAAGTCATTTGAAGTCATTTGTTTAGTAAAACAAGCGAGGATTTCTCACTTCTCGAGGAGTTTGAAGTGTTTGCATGTCTTTATTGGGCATATACATTTAAAGAGCGTTTCTTTACGTACTTTCCGGCTTTCAATACGTTCATTAAATTAACATGACGTACTGACGGTGCGTGCGCCTGCATTACAAACCGCTGGCTGTCGCAGATTTCTAGCCATGAGTTGAACCAAAGATATTAGACAGGGTACAATTACAGCTTTTCAAAATATTATTACAGTATATACTATAAGATGCAACTTGCAAATGAAGTATTTCAAAAAATATTTACAGTACCCTAAAATTATAAGTGACTTGTGCCATGACTAAAATTATGTTACAGCTTTGGTTTAAATTTCATAAATCATGAACTAATGTAACTGCATTAACCTCTTCAAAAGAGGTTAAAAAAGTTTACAAAAGCAAAAAAAAGTTTTAAAAAGTTAGATTTTCAAAAAAAGTTTAAAAAAGTTAGATTAGGATTAAGGTAGTGTTAGGGGTTAGGTGCCGCGAATTGTATTGATAAATTCGGACGTGTTTAACAATTTACTCATATAGTAAATTCAAAGGTGAAGCTCATGCTGAACACTCAATTATATAGAGGAAATTGTGTCATAATAAATGCGGAATCTTTTAGGATTTCTTGTTGAAAATTTAAATTTTATCACCCGAAAGTATATTAAACACCCAAGTTGTAATTCTCCAAGCGCACTCCTCTACCACCCCTCCCTAAGTGCAATTTTAATTTAGCGCCCAGAATCTGGGAGCCACGTGACCAGCTCCGATCAGGGTCTTTCTTCCCCAAGAGGGAAGAACCTGGGAACGAGGTTGCAAAAAGTGACCGTTTAACTTCATGATCAATTAAGGTTGTCCTTTCAAAACTCAAAACAGAACATTTCAACTTCTGAGTGCGAAATTTACGATCGGCAGGGGCGTTGCGAATAGGTTTAAGCGGGGGAGATTGGGGGGGGGGTGTATATGGAAACAGGGCGTGGTCTCTCGTTACAGTCATTTCAAATTAAATATTCAATTACATGTAATTTCGGAGTTGGACAAATCTCTATACTGTGCACGTTGACGACGGAATCGTGTTGGACAATATGCTTCATTTCGATAAGAATAACATAAAAATATTACTTGACACCTTAGCAAAAACATATTTAACAAAAAAATGCTCAACAACATGCAATACAAAGCTGTTATTAACCCATTAGATGTAAACATTTCTAAATCAACATAATATAACACTATCCAAAGGCTTGTCTCGCATCCATTCCCCAAAACCAGCAATATACAAGCAAATTTATAACTCTTTCTTAAATACAGAATAAAACATGTACAACAAATACTTCTTCAGACACAAAACAAACACAATTACAGACACCCCTTTAAGCTCCCAAAAAATTTTCACAACCGCTATACCTGATGACAGTAACCTGCAAGATTACATTTCAAACATTTATCATGATCTCAAAACTGAAATTGAGAAACACTAAGAACCTGCAAAACCAAATATATCTAAAGATTAACTACAAGCAATCCATAACCTTAAACTAACTGATAATGATTTGATGGTTAAGCCAGCAGACAAGGGAGGGGCCATTGTAATCTGGCCAAAAGATACCTATCTAGCTGAGGCATAAAGACAATTAAATGATTCAAATCATTACCAAAAACTTACAAATGACCTAACCCCTAGACAGAAACAGAGACACTAGAGACACTAGCAGAAACTAAAAGACTTGCCAATAAACTCCACATATCAGACGTACAGTAACTGACAGTACAACACACAAATTTCTCACAATAGATACACAAGCAAGAACACATCGCTATCCTTTACCAAACAATTCACAAACAGGACACTCCAGGAAGACCAATAATTGCAGGCTGCGGAGGACCGACTGTCAAGCTCTCTCAATATGCTGACCACCTCCTCATGCAAAGCACTCCTAAAACATATACCATCATATGTACAAGACACAACAGATTTCCTCCGCAGAATTTTCTCAATAAATCAAGGCTTACCATATATGACAACTTCATACTTATCATATTTGAAGTTAAGAGCCTCTATACCAACATACCTAATGACCATGGCATCCAAGCCTGTGTAGATATGTTGAATGAAAGCAATATAATAACTCCTGAACTAAAACAATCAGTTATTGAGATTTTATCTCTCATACTTAATAAAAACTCCTTTGCAATTAACAATGAACACTTTCTACAAATCCATGGTACCAATACTTAATAAAAACACCTTTGCAATTAACAATGAACACTTTCTACAAATTCATGGTACCACTATATATGAGATCATCTATATATGGCACCCACCTTTGCAAACATATTCATGGCAATATTGGAATGGAAGCTTCTCAACGAAGTATCACAGGGTCTTATACCAATTAAATGGATAAGATTCATAGATGACACATTTGCAATTTGGACCCATGACATTGAAAAACTCCAGAAATTCTTATCATACATTAACAACTTCCATCCCACAATTAAATTTGACTATACTCATGCTCATAAAAATCAGTCAACTTCCTTGACACAACTATTTACATTAATTCCAACAACAGGCCCAAATCAGACGTATACATCAAACCAACTAGTAGAACTCTACTCCTGAATCAATATTCCTCCTACCCGCAAACATGCAAAAACTCTGTTATCTACAGCCAAGCAATACGATATATACGCATCACCACTAACAGTAAGAAACTACAACAAAGACTGGACAACGTACTTATTGCCAATACGATATATACGCATCACCACTATCAGTAAGAAACTACAACAAAGACTGGACAACGTACTTATTGCACAAACATGACAACATTATCCGACATCCTTTAACAAAGCACTACTGTACACACAAAATGACCTACTTAACAAAACAGAAAATGCAAATAAAGCAACTAACAGACCAATCTTTGCAACTCAATACAACAGTAATACTAAGTAAATGCATTGCACAATGGCTAACCACACAAGCCCGCCGTACATTACAGCTATTAACACCCATCCGATCCCTAAACAATAAAACAAACACTCAAGTACAGTACGTTATCTCAATTCACTACCCTACCCCCCCCCCCCCCCCCCCCCCCCCCCCCCCCCCCCCCCAAGTCTCAAAAAAATATCTCAAAACACCATTGCACATCAACACTTAAAATAACACTCTCAACATAAAATAACAAGTTCACAAACACTATTATTACATGAAGTAAACAGATACAACCCAGTATATACACAATTTCCAAAATGATCCTTCAACACCCCTACAATCCATACAACAACCTAAACGCCCATATGTACTCTTCATCTTACTCACTCACTGCGTATGACCAAACACGCAATTTATACAGCTGCATACAGACGCTCTATATAAACGCTATAGTTTTACCACATCCATTCGTGATTACAATCATGGCCCAACGTGTTGGTTTGACAAAAAATATCAGCGAATTTGGTAAGACACTTTATACTTTACATTTATTTCACAATAATCATACACATATTTTACTATTTTTATGTTTATTCACTCTGTAATCCAAATCGGTTTCTGTATTCTATCCTTCTTAATATACATGTGCCAACCCCAATCCCTGCTGACGAGTCCATGAAGGACGAAACGCCGCGTACAGGGATACTGAATTTTACACACATGATTATCTCCTCTCACTCTTTATAATTGACATGCCTCCATACAAGCTTTTTAGTACAGCGCGATCATACCTTTTGGGGTTTGATAAAAAAATTTTCACACCACAGGATATTTTAATCGAATCACAATCTAACAGACTATTTAGAGTGTTATGTTCAAGCTTGCCCTTACAAAAATTTCACATAACATTTCATATATGAAAATTTCATATATGAAATCGTTATATGGAATTGAAACAAATTTCATATATGAAATATTTCATATATGAAAAAATTTCACATAACATTTCATATATGAAAATTTCATATATGAAATATTTCATATATGAAATATTTCATATATGAAATATTTCATATATGAAATATTTCATATATGAAATATTTCATATATGAAATTGTTTCAATTCCATATAAAGATTTCATATATGAAATATTTCATATATGAAATTTTCATATATGAAATTGTTTCAATTCCACATAAAGATTTCATATATGAAATATTTCATATATGAAATTTTCATATATGAAATTGTTTCAATCCCGTTACAAAAATTTCACATAACATTTCATATATGAAATTTTCATATATGAAATTGTTTCAATTCCATATAAAGATTTCATATATGAAATATTTCATATATGAAATTTTCATATATGAAATTGTTTCAATTCCACATAAAGATTTATTATATGAAATATTTCGTATATGAAATTCCACATTAAGATTTCATGTATGAAATTCTCACATGTTTCAAATGTTCAAATATTAAGTTTTATGCATTGAAATTAAGCGAGTCAGGGGAAGTTTATGTGATCCCACCCGAGATTAAACAAAGCGAGCAATGGCTTTGAGGTATTGAAATAAGTCCTTATGAAACCAGACAAGCACATGCTAACAACAGACTAAATATAGATCAATGCAAAAAAAATATATTCGCAAGAATTAGTGCTCAACAATTACATTTTGCCGATTTGATTTTTCTACAGAACAAAATCCAAAGCCACCTGGATCATGTTATTTTTCCTTATCATTAACAAATGACTTATTTCAATATCTCAAAATCATTGCACGCTTCGTTTAATCTTGTGTAAGCGGGATCGTATGAACTGCCCCTCAGAAAAACTATCTAAATAAGAAAGTTACGTGCTATGCAGGTTTGATGTACCACATCAGGGTGATCAGACACTAGTTTATTCGAAATATACAAATTACAAAATAATAAAAACTTAATTACAATATACATATAATAATTATTTACTCTCGGTTACAAAAAATATCCCAAATTTTGTGTATTTTCGAGGAAATTATCCATTTGGGACATTTTTTGATACATCCTGTATATGCATTACTCAACTAAAAGCATGCAGAAATAAAAAATTAGGGGTGGGTTACCAGTAACAACATGCAGGGACAAGACCAAAGATTAAAATTAAGAAATGCATATAATATCATTACTAAAATATTAAAAACAAATACTGTATGTTTGTGTTCTCTTAACAGTTCTCCTGCTTCTCCAGTTCACATTGAATCTTTTTCTTGCATTCTTAGTTAATTTCGAAAAATTCTTGGGCCTATCCACCTCAGTTAAGGCATTTGCTGTCAGCATGGACTAATAAAAGAAATTATATGGTTTATAATACAGTAAAATTAATATACATTGTGAGATCTGAATTTTCTTCTTGTCAGTGACTGCAGTCAAGCCTGTACTGTTTCAGTCAGTCACTGTCCACATGTCATACGACTAAATCGTTAGACAGAGTAAAATAATACTTAAAGCAGGGCGCATTGGCACAATGCAACTGAATGGATTAACTAGATTATTAGACATATGGCCAGATAGGCCAGTTAAGTTACTGTACCTATTAAATGCCAGAGCTCTCCCCTTGACGAGTAAATTGTCTGGCAGTAGACAGAGTAAAATAATAAAGCAGGGCACATCGGTGCAATGCAACTCAATGGATTAACTAGGCTAGACACATGAGCAGATAGGCCAGTTAATCCATTAAGCACCAGATCTCTCCCCTTGATGAGTAAATCATCTGGCGTTAGACAGAGTAAAATAATAAAGCAGGGCGCAATGTGTTAACTTATATCACAAAGAAAAATATCAGTAAACTTACATGCTTGCATGTCTTATTTTGGTGGGTCTGCCGGTCTCCTTGCTTGCCAGTCTTGTTTTGGTAGGTCTGTCGGTCTCCCAGTGCATGTGGAAGGGAAGCCAATGTTATACATCTGAGGGTTAACTATAAAAGGGTACAAATGGTGCATATATTAAATAAGTATGTTGAATACGAATATACTGCACAGTCATACCAACACTCTCCCCTTAACAAGTAAAGTCGTTCGGCATTTCAAGACAAAGAAACATAACAAATAACTAGGGATGCAATGGATATCATATCTGGCCAGATATTGAGATTTTACTTCATTTTCTCTTATATGGCCACCCAATACTGGGTATTATTTACATAAGGTTCAGCCCTTCAAGATTTACAGTTACTGCAGGTTAGATGATTTGATTAGGTTAGATGATTTGATCAGGTTAAAAAAGCAGGGGTGGTTATCATATCTTTATTCAATGATTGATAACAGGAATGCTTGTAAACACTATTTTCAAGATTTTATATGCTTGTTTGTAAATGCAGATTTGGCCTTTGAACTAATACAAGTGAGGCTTTTGCTACCAATGATGCATGTGTACTAGTGTTAGACTGTGAAGTTCTTTCCTATTATTTCAAATCAAAATTTTATACACACCATCACTTTTTAACCAATTAAAATGATTACTTAAATTAACCTTAAATGAGGCCTGAACCTTATATATTTGAATAATACCCTGAATCTGGCTCCACGGATATTTTTCAACTATCCAACATATCCTTGAACTATCAAACATATCTGGCTGGAGAGCAAAAAGACTCTAACCCTGCACACCCCTACAACGAACTTAAAGTATGTAACATAAGAAGAAATTGCTCCTTAGGTGTTAATAGGTGAAATATGGGCAAGTAGTCCACAGTCGATAATCAAAATTGTCTAGCATGACATGTAAGAGTGGAATATCAAAGTACCGGTACTTAAATTAGGTAGTGTTAGGGAAAATTGTATCTAAATATATCAACATGAAACATGGGCAGAGTCTAGCTAGAGTCTTCCTTTGGCAGGCAAAATTGTCCGGCATTAGGCAAGATAACATTTTAACAAAGTGCTGAAAATTGGGCTCATTGGAGTGAATCAGTGAAATGGGTAATAATTTCAAAAACCATCAAGTCCTTGCCGGGGTGTATATCTCAAATATATAAAATATAGCACAAAGGTTGTTACATATATTATTAAACAGATCATCTGATCATGCAGGTGGCATAAATAAATGTTATTTGCTGTGTTGGTGTAATGTACTCAGGTGAATAAGATGCTTGTGTGATCTTACTCTGATTGTATATCCTCACCAGGCAGGCTTGAAAAATATATAGCCTACCTGGCCACAGTGGGATTCGAACCTACGACCTTTGGAGTACTAGCCAAATGCTCTGCCAACTGAGCTATGCGGTCAGGTCGGTTTGAGTATGCTATATTTCGGAACTGAGTCTAGTTCCTTCGATATCAGTGTAATCTAATAATCATGATATTTGCTGTGTTGGTGTAATGTACTCAGGTAAATAAGATGCTTACAAATGTGATGTTAGGCAAAAAAAATGTGGGTTTCCGGTTTCCCGACCCTACCTAGCTTTTGGACGTCGAAATCCCAACCCGAAAATTTTTTATTGGATCATGCTTGTAAGTGTTTCCACTTGGAGGAAAAAGTTTGTGGAAAATTGAAATTTGAGGCAATATTAGGGAAATATATCTTTGGATGTGGAAACACTGACTAAACAAAATTTAAAAAAAAGTTAAAACCGACCTACCCTACCTAAGTTTTTATAAGAAGAATCCGGAAACCCACATATTTTTTTTTTGGCCTTACTCCGAGTGTATATATTATACACTTAATGTCTGCTTCCGAGGCAAATAGTTTTGTTTTCCCGAGAATCTCAGTTTTTGTTTTCCCGAGAAGTGTTTTGTTATATAGCGACGAACAAAAATCAACTTCAACAACATTCATACAACAATTGTATTTCGTGACTTATTATCTACATGACGAATTTACAGCAATCTGATTGGTTAAGAGGAGTGCAATTATTTCATTAATTGCACTCTCCAGGAGTGCAATTAATGATTTTTGTGATGGCTGACATATATTATACATCTGATGATGCAGGGTGGGCATGTAATCTCCTGACTCTATGTGCCATGTGATAGAATTCCAATCAAACTTCAACTTACAGGTAAGTCTCGTTTAATTTTCCAATTCTATCACATGCCACCGAGTCAGGAGATCCCATGAGACTTTAAAGCCCTGATGTACCCAGCAATGACATATCCCAAATTTAGGCATGAAACATGGTGAACAAAACCATATTATTATCAACTCAACATGTTGTAAGTACTGCCTCAGTCATAGTTATATCAGAGGCTACAGGCTTATTATAGTACTTTTGAAATGTACTGTCTGAGCTCCAACCTGCTGATTTTATCAATATGTCCAATGGTACACTTTGGTAAGCTTTCGATGTGGCAGCCGCTCGAATACTGTGTGCTGAGTATACTGTGGTTTGAATCGCAGCATTATCAAGGACAATTTTAACCCATCTTGATATTTTGTCTCTTGACACAGGTTGATATGGTTTTTGATAGACTACAAAAAGTTCCTTATTATACCCACGTGCACTTTTGGTTCATTTTAGGTACTCTCTTAAAACTAAGATAGGACAAATATTTTTGTCAGGTGTGTACTGCTCAATCTTGAGGATCGTAGTCCCTGATCCTGGCTTACTAGTCTTCATATGCTCCAGAACTTGAAACTCACATGAGGTCTCGCTTAGGGTCATCTCACTGAGACTAAGACAGTGTATTGTTTGACCTCGCTGCCCTGTTACCAGTAACAATAACATAACTAACTTCAACGTCAAATTTTTTAGTGTCTGTTCTTCATTCGGTGTAAACGTTACCAGATACTTTAAAACTGCAAAAGACATCCCATATGGAATTGTACTTAGGTTTTGGTTTCCGCAGTTTTCAGTTTTTTGGGGTTTTTTTCCGCAGTTTTCAGTTTCCCGTCAGCTTGGATTGTGGAAATTAAGTGAAATTGGCATTCCGTGCAATCCTATACATTGGTTTCAGTTTGCAGACGATGCTGCTGTCATCAGTAGCCAAGAGAAAGAAAATCAAATGCTCCTTAATCGTTTTACGATCTGGTGTCAATGGGCTA
This sequence comes from Paramuricea clavata, assembly GCA_902702795.2. NCBI lineage: Eukaryota > Metazoa > Cnidaria > Anthozoa > Malacalcyonacea > Plexauridae > Paramuricea > Paramuricea clavata. Next base: position 39,024 of record CACRXK020001639.1, read on the forward strand.
ATATGATTATACGCGTTGAGAAATGTTCAACAATCTATCCAGTATTTACCCAAGTTTTTCGTTAATAATCATCTTGTACCCAGGACCGAAATGGGCAAATCCTTCCGTTATTTCGATTTCAATATGTCTGATAAGGAACACAAATCAGAATTACTCGACGTGTTTAATGACATCATGAATAAAATTAATGAACTACCCTTACACCCGAAAAATAAAATTCTACTATACAGTCGTTACTTGCTGTCAATTAAAGATATCCTGGGACTTCACTGTTTCTGATATATCTAAGACTTGGATCTGCTAAACGTTAGACAGTATTGCGACAAAATATATCCGAAAATGACTGGAACTTCCTGTCTCTGCAACCCTTAGCAACGTGTTGCTTCCACAAAATAAATTGGTCTGAATATTATTCTCCCTTCGACAAAATTTATCAAATGTCAAACTGTCTCTCGATCAGCTTTAAAATACTCACCAAACGTAGATATTAACAATCTATGGGCGGTGACGAACACCAACAAGAACGTACAGTATGACATTTACAAAGACACAAAAGACGTACTTAAGGCAGTTAGAAAAGAAAACGAACAAAGACTTCAAAACCACCTCATTTCGCAAGGTTCTTTCTTTTCCATTATCATGAATTATTCCACATCCACATTCAACTCTTTATGGTCATCCGTTCTGAGCAAACTTCCGAAAAACATTTTTAACTACACCATCCGATATATTAATAACACACTTCCAACACGAAAGAACCTATCAAAATGGGGACTATCATCAACATCCGATTGCTCTTTCTGTTCCTCACCTGAAACGCTGCTACATGTGATTGCTGGATGTAAGACATATTTAGACGGGACTAGCTAACAGTCGTGGGTCGTGGGTCGTGGCTACATGTGATTGCTGGATGTAAGACATATTTAGACGGGACTAGCTAACAGTCGTGGGTCGTGGGAGTCGTGGGTCGTGGGTAGAATGTCGTGGTGCGATGTAAGTCGTGGGTCTGGTCGTGGGTCGTGGGTAGAATGTCGTGGGTCATGGGTAGAATGTCGTGGGTCGTGGGTAAAAAGGCGTGGGTCGTGGGTAAAAAGGCGTGGGTCGTGGGTAAAAAGGCGTGGGTCGTGGGTTAAAAGGCGTGGGTCGTGGGTTAAAAGGCGTGGGTCGTGGGTAAAAAGGCGTGGGTCGTGGGTGAAAAGGCGTGGGTCGTCGAATACAAAGTCGTGAGTTCCAAGCAAAGTATTTCCATACATTTACCTTTCTTTGGAATGCGTGTTTTTTTTCTTCTGAGGCTTCCCCAAACTATGCCCAAATATGCATAGTCTTTGAGTCATAGAGCGCGTTAAGGCTGGGTTTTTGATATCGGCAGATCGGTTTAAAGTGTCCCTGTCACAAAATGAGAGTTTATACTTTCGAAATCTATGATACAAAATATACGGAAATTCGAAAACAGAATCGAAATTGCTTTTTTAGTGTAAAAGTTATTGCCGTTTAAACATTGAATTTGGCCTTGTGAAAAATCTGAAAACCGCGCAAAAGAGACTGGGACGAAACAATGCGTGTGACGTAATAGTAGGAACTTATCTAGCTCACTGATGTAGAAATACTATTGCATGACTATCATAGAGGAGGCAATAGCGCAAATAAAAGTCACGAAATTGAAAAATTGCCGAATATATGTGTAGTAGGCGGTTGTTCTAATGTCACAAATACAGAGAAAGGCATTTCACTTCATTTTATACCTTATACTGGAGGCGAGATGCACGAAGCGAAAAGGAGACGGGTTGACTTCGTGCACCTTAAACGAGCAATGAGATCCAATGTTCAGCATACTTTGCGAAGATAGAGTTTGCTGGTAAGACCACGGTTAGCTACCGACGAAATTGGTTTCGCTGCAATTCCAAAATATACAAATACTGTCGACGACAAACCTTTGTCTGCGAGAGCCAAGAGAATGGTATATGTATAATTGATACTCTAATTTCGTTTATCATGCACTGCTTCGATGCAGTCAACCGATACGGTCATAGTCACGAAACTGGAAAGCGCGATAAATATAAATGAGCCACAGCCAATGGATTCACCAGAAATATAAAATATCGCGACAATATAGCTATGAGGACTATGAGCAAATATGGTCAAAATATAGCGGACGAAAGCCAATTTCTTACGTCTACATTACAAGCAATGTGTACTGTTTGTATTTTAGTTTAGACAAGTAAAATAGAATTGTATAAGTAAACTTGACGCAGTAAATTATACATATATACACTCGTTGTGTTTGCACCGCAGTGAAAACCCGTACAATATGCAGATTTTGTAACAAATTGTGGCATGAAACCAGATACACTGTGGGGTCTGTATAAAATGTATTACAAAGTATATTCCGTTGAAGCAACTTAATGAAATAACTTAGTCATTGCCACATTTGCTAGTATAAGGCAGTGCCTGGAACGAAATACAAGTCAGAAAAATTCCTAAACGCGCTGCAACACTTTACACAAATTAACCCGCACGCACGAAGTGCAGGAAAACATCAGATACAAATCTTAATCTCAAATTTCAGTCTCTTTGGCAAAACAATATTGAAGTCATGAATATAGCAAATGTGCTGTTTCTACACGCAATACATATAATATTACTACGCTTATACAGTGTAATAGGTTTATTTATTGAAAAATAATTATATGATATCTAGAGCTGTCCTCTACAAATCTCACAAAGTCTTCATTAATAGCAGGCATTATTTTCTCATATGCGCAAAAATATCTATTTCCGAGTTGTCCATAAACCATCCACACAAAGTTTCTATATGCTGTGCTCCTTCAGAATCTATAAATTAATAAATAAGTCTTTTTAATAAGTCGCTTACTTACATGTGAACACATGTAAATATATAATTCAATAATTGTACAGTATGCACCATATATAAACTCTCAGTTACCGTACCGCATGCGTGTGTTCACTGATAGTAAACTTGGGTACGGTAAAGTGTTTCTTAATTTCAATATGTTGATAAATAAAACTTTATTTACCTATCTTCTGTGCTTGTTTGACGATATTCCTGTTTCTTTCTTGTTCGTAATTTCGTGGCTGCTGAACGGAGGGCTCACTTATCTAGTCATAAGCTGTTGAATTATATACATGATGGCGCGACTTCAGCTTCTTGCATCACAAATCACAATGTCACTGTGTAGAGAATCGACGCACTCCTCAATTTTCATACAACATTGACACTCTTTAGCATAATTTACGAAGCAGTTCAATGTGATACTTGCCAGGCAGCATTGACACTCTTTAGCATAATTTACGAAGCAGTTCAATGCGATACTTGCCAGGTTTACAGTTACACTTGAAATATTATAGTTTGTAATTTGAATACAACACAAGGTCAAGTCACGCAACAAACTCAGAGTGAAATATTTACCATTTACTCAATTCTTCTGAATTATCAAGCCTTTGTTGTAGTTGCTTAAGACGTTCGTCGTGATTGCTTTTTTTCGCGGTAACTTTTGAGCCAATCTTCGTCGGGCAATGGTTCATTAACACATGAACCAAAGTCGTGCGCACGAATGATCGGCGCTGCTTGACTACGCTTCACTGGTGTTTTCATCGATTTCACTCGATTTGATACGGCCCACGAATATAATTTCAGTCAGACATCGCTTTGGTAACTGTTATTTTCCGTATCTGAACTCGACGAAGACATTTGTATCGAATTTTGACCAACTTGATTGTGATTCTCACTTAGTATTTATATACTTTTCACTTAGGCGAGAAGGCAATGTGTTCCTACTATGACGTATTAGTTACCAATTTCCCAGCTTCGCGGTTTTCAAAAACTTTTGCCGTTAAAATTTGAAATTTTCAAATTTCATTGCCTTATTACTCTGTGAAAACAAGCTCAATTTTAAATCTGTTTTGTATTTTCATAATCTACCGTTCAAGACGATTCTAATGATGTAAACTCTCATTTTGTGACAGGGGCACTTTAAACAAATTATAAAGAATCGAACAAGGGGATCAAACACTCGCAACGTCAGATCATGCAACCTTAACTATCATCTTAAATTCCAAAGTCCATGCATGTACTTAAGAAAAATTTTACAAGGAAAGTGAAGGTTAAACTATTAAAACAATCTTCCCTACAAGCGTTTGAAGAACATTTAAAACATTATGATTGGTCACCTGCCCGTTTGGAGGATTGTCAGGGGATTTGGCAGTTTTGGCTCTTATCAGTCTTGCACATAGGTGGTATTCCGCTGTGGAAGAATATGGTGATGTGGAAAGAATAAATTTTCTTGACTTTCAAAAGGCATTCGACCTGATTGATCATAATAATTTATTACATAACTTGGTGTTAGGCCAGCCTTGATATAAGATCATATCTCCTGGGTAGATAACACGTTACAAAGATCGAACAATCGAGGAGGGTGGCTTCCTTAATGGATTTTCCTGAAAAGGAAGTTTGAAATCAATAGGAACTTGATGATTGTATTCTAGGGATTCGTTGAGACTGATTAGGGGAAAAATTCAACGCCTTTAAGAACATTAAAAGTTGATGAACTAATGGGATATGTGTCAACCTTGTTTCGACTTCATTCACAGTAACTGACACTCCTGGGACTTGAAGTAGGGATTTTTATTCGGTAATATTTGGCAATTTCCATGCTTTCGAATTACCTTTCGTATGCTGACCGTCGCGGGATTTGGTGACCACCCCATCACGGTGTCCTGAGAACCAGACTTCATCTCACCCAACCCCACGAGGTGTTACACGCACGTCTTCTCGACGAGCTCCAGTACGGACACGAATTCCTCCCTGTCCTTAAGATAAATGGGAAGAAAGTACGACGGCTCCCGATATTTGTCGTTCTTGCTCACGCCATATGTCTGGCAACTTTCAACTTTCAGGATAACCCGTATTTGTTCTTCGCGACATCTCCGAAGACAAAAGAATCTTTTCCGAAATTTGCAACCTTGGTAATGGACATGTTTGGTTTTATTAATTTATGGAAAAACTTTATCTTTAAATTGTTGATTTAGTTTCTGTAATATTTAAGATTGAACATCGTATGCTTACACCAAAAGTCCTTGGTTATCCCCTTCCTTGCGGCCCACTCCGTACATTCGGTACATCGTTTGTGCCACAGTCGTGCCTTGGGTTTTTGGACGTACTTTGTCTTTCCGGAATAATGTTCGAACATATTTTCCCTAACAATGGTTTTTATTTGCCACAGAAAAACTCTGTCTTTAGACTTAAAACAAATAATTTTCAATGGTTTTTATTTGCCACAGAAAAACTCTGTCTTTAGACTTAAAACAGCTGTGGTGTTATAAGGCTGAGCCAACTCCAAATCCTCAAAGTCGCCCTTCTCCCCTTCCGAGTTCAGGTTAGGATCCTCCACTTCACCAAAGCTGTCCTCGTCCGAATCCAAATCGGAGTATAGGGTTATACCCCTGTCTCCAACCGTTCTGCCGGTCTCACAAAGTTCTTCCCTCACCAATTCCCGGAAATCCTCAAACCATTCCGAAACTTCCGTTGGTCTTCCAAAGCGAATCCGATCAAAATCTGGTGATCCCAAAAGGGTTACACCAAACAAAAAGACGTATCAAACCAAGGGAGAACGCTCACTCGAATGCTAAATCCATGGTGTATGATATCAATATTTTCCGGACTAGTAAGACATCAAACGTCGTGACTTATTTCCGCAATCATGTCACCATCAATTATTCTTTCAACATCACGCCGAATCTCCAGACAATCGAAGTAAAGCTGCATGGATATCAATGTTCTGCACGGTTTTATTTACATTCGAAAAAGTTTATCTCTATAAATATTGGTTTGTTTATGATAAATTCTCCCGGAATAAAATTAATTCCCCAAATCTCTATAATGCGCTTTCGTTCCGAAAGTGTACGTAATGTTTATGTGGACAATCTTCTTAAAATGGAAAGCGAGAAAAATAACATTAAAAAGATCCTCACATTTTTGGGGAGAAAGGGAAAATCCTTCAGATTTCTTGATAATGTACATTTTAATCGTATTTTCCTTCAGCGTCTTCTTCCTAATTTCCTTCCAAATTAGTTTGGGGTTTGGTTGGTGTCGAAGAGGTTATCAAAACGTACGGAATCTGACGCGTTCCCCTGGGTAAAAAAGTCTCAATTTCTTAGGTTTCTTGAGAATGCGTTCACGGCGGAGACTTACTCTCGTTTCGTCACCAAAATCAAGAAATAATATCAGAATGTTCTCCTGGACAAAGCATTTCGTACAAATTCGGCAGTAATCATTTAACTCATACAATAATTGCATTAAAGAAGCTGGGATACCACAACAGCTTAACACCAACTACAGGGGGCCTTTACAAAATATCAAAGTAAATATAGAAAACAGAAATAGTTAACAATTTTTCGCCGAAGGCTAGGTGATTATCGGTGAGTAGGGACAGAGACAAAGTCGAAGCTTTCATTTAACAATAACCACCGAGCCTGAGGCGAATAATTGTTTTAGTATAATTTCGTAGGTGATTATTTGGGAAAAAAATTAAAATACACATTTATTCGTTATTTAATAGTAAAAACGGCTTAGCCCGACGGCCGCCATTTCGAAAATCGGTTAGGTGATTATCGCGGTTATAATCACCTCAACGGCAACCAATCAGCGTGGAAAATTTTGAATAATCACCTATATAATTATACTTAGTTTACTTAAGGTACGTTTACATGCCGCGATCCGCCGGGTACGACTCATATTCTGGCGAATCCAATCGAGTTGGCACGCGTCAAAATGCATTTAAAGTTTCGCTTCAATTAGTCCAGTCAAATCACTGCAAGCACATGGTCCTGATCAAAGTAATCGCAATAGATTTTTTTTCAGTGGTAAAGTGTGGGAAAAGTTGTTCTGATTAACATATTAAAAATCCCCAAAAATCCCTTCGGTGGAACATGGGGAAAATCAAGTTTTTCTTACTTCTACCTATAAAAAACCATTGCGGACAAAATGTTGAATTTTGAAATTATTTTTTTGCAAGTATAACATGCATCATTGGAAAGCTTATAAAAAACTAAAATATAGATCATTAAACGGTTACCTTGCTTTTGCCTATCCAGCCCAGGTTATACAAGATTTAAAATGCCATAAATTTGTATTTTGTGCAAATTTTGCGCTATTTTTCCAACTTTGAGCTAGAATAACGACAAACTGACCAGTAAATTGAATATAACGGTTTAATTGACCTTTATATAGTTTTGTTTAAGCTTTCCAATAATGTATGTTACATTTGCCTAAAAATAATTTTAAAATTTGAACATTGTGTCCACTGCAATGGTTTTCTATAGGTAGAAGTAAGAAAAACTTGATTTTCACTAGTATTTTAATAAGGACACCTTCCGTCACATTTTACCACTGAAAAAAATTCTATTGCAATTTCTTTGACCTCTCGTCACAGATTGACTGGACTGCTAAATTCAGATTTTTGGAATTGTGGCATCAAATGAATTACATACACCAGAACCCGAATCGCACAGGACAAATCGCAATGTGCAAACGCCCCTCTAGTAACAGCAAGTTAATGGTCGGATCAGGCTTCTGCTTGTGTTACATTTTACACGGACAGTCTTCCAAGTCGTGAATCGTCAACGTTCATGTAGCAGGATCGTAATGCAGTCATATTAATTCGACTACATGCACATATTAATTTTTTTGGCCGATTACCACATTTATTTTAAGCTTATATATTTTAAATGTTTCTGAAGCAGAGTTGCAGAGCATTAGGCCATTGGAATAGAAGTCGCTGATTTGCGTTCACCGCCCGCGTGCTCCAAACGCTACTGCGTAAAAATTTCATTATTCAGAAAAAAATTCATTATTTGCAGAATAAAACTAATTAACCGTTACAGAATTTCAAGTTCCAATTCGACTACAAAACATCATATTTTCAACATATTTGGCGTTTCGACTTAATAATCGCCATTTCGGACTTGTGACCGTACTTGCGACCTCAGTTCCCGCCTTTATACTTTTAATAATTAATCGATCGGGGCTTGTTATAAAGTTTTAATGAAGCTACAAGTGCAAGTGATTGCATGTGCTATTACCAAGGCAACCAAGCGGTAAGGTGTCAGTTGTTTTAAATCGATTTTCATAGTTTAAAAATATGTATATTTTCTCCATATTATTATTATCATTATTATTATTAATTTTGTGTGTTTGCATATGGGCTTTTCAACACTCAATTACAAAATTATTACAAATTAAATATGTATATATAATTGAAAATTATATATTTTAATTATAAATAGCTACTAACTAATATGTTCTATATTTAATTATAATAAAAACGATTGTCCAGTTCAATCTGTATTTAATACAAGCTAAAATTTCCATATACCTTATGCTAGAATATAAAAATATACTAGGCCTATTATGAAACTGTCTTATTAACTGTTCTTTTAGTTTCTTCTTAAATTTATCAAGGTTTGTGATCATTCCATATTTTCACTGCCCTATAATGGAATGTTCTCTGTCCCGAAGAGGTCTTGAGAGATGGTATGTCTAGACTGTCATGATTTCGAGTTGGTCTGTTATGAATGTCTGAGCGTTTAACGAACTTATTTGTAAGATACTTGGGAGCCAGATTATTGAAACACTTGTATGCCATTATTGTATCTCTATACAAGAGTAGTAATTCTATGGGAAGCCAGTTGAGTTCTTATAAACTGGGTGCGATATGACCAAACTTTCTAACTTTTGTAATGATCCGCACTGCAAAATTTTGAACTGTTTGTAATTTTTTGATGTTCTTAGCAGACGTATTTGACCAAATCGTAGAACCGTATGTCAATTTGCTAATCACCAACATATCCACAATTGATTGCAAAGTTTTAACATCAAAGCTGTCCTTCACTCGGTTTATTTGGCACAATTTTCTTATTCATGATGAAGTTAAATTAGAAATGTGCTCATTATATGATAAAATTGAGTCGAATGTAGTTCCGAGATCTTTGGCCGACGTTACAGGTTTCATAGTCTGTTTCAAGAAATTTAAAGATATATTTGTAGGTAAATTCTGTAACATGGGTCTCGAACCGATAAGGAGGAATTTAGTTCTGTTTGGGTTAATCAGCAATTAATTTTCAAAACACCATTTGGCTACACTGCGAATATCGTTTTCCAACTTGACAATTGTTTGTTTTATGTCTTTCATACTGAACGTCGACGTAGCAGTCGATATTGCTTGATAGTGGGATCGACACATTTCAATTTATGAAGGAGAATTGGATGGCTTACACTGTCAAAGGCTTTTGACATGTCTAATAAAACTACTGCTGTTACGTTTTTTTTTATCGATTTCTTCCAACATTATGTCACGTACGAGAATGTTTAGAGTCTCAGTGTAGTGCGCTTTCCTGTTTCCGCTCTGATGAGGTGATAAACGATGGTTGGTTGTTAAATATGAGCTGAACTGGTCTAGAGCGACTCTCTCACAAACTTTTGACATTATTTCTAAGAGTGAGATTGGTTGGTTATTTGAGGCAACTTCGTTATCACCATCTTTATGTAGTGGTGTTACTTCTGATAATTTCTATTCGTTAGGAAACGCGCCTGTCAGCAGGGAAGAGTTTATAATGTGCGTAAGATGGTCCAAGATAACTGGAAAACAGTCTCTAATGATACCCATGTTTATCTTGTCGAGGCCTGGTGATTTATTTTTTGGCATTGCCATAATAATACGTTGGACTTCAGTGCAAGTGACAGGCCTGAAATTAAACTGTTGTTCTAATAGATAAGTTACTGAATTTAAGAGCGGATTTGTGAGTATGATGTTATTTTCTTTGGCAAGATTTGATGCCATTACAGCAAAATTTCTCCCCACGGATGTAAAGTACTGATTAAACTCTTCTACAAGTATCTTAAGATCTTTGATATATACTTGCTTTTCTTTTTCTTTTGATGGGATAAAATTATTAACTATCTTCCAGAGAGAGCCTGAGTTGTTTTTATCTGCTTCAACTTCATCAGAAAGATAGTTCAGGCTTGCTGCTTTTTTAAGCTTGTCCTTTACGTTATTTCGAGATTCTTTATAGGCTTCCCATTCTTTTTTATCTTGCGTTTGCAGGAATCTGCGGTGAAGTTTATCTCTAGATTTCATGTGTTCTTTTATTTCACGTGAGATAAATGGGTTTGAACGACTTCTAACTTTGAATGTTTTTACTGATGCATGTAGATCAAGAGTATTTTTGAACGTTTCCAATTGTGTGTTAACGTCTGTATCTGAGAAAATTGACAAAAGATCATCTGATTTAACCGCGAGGTCGGAAGAAAAGTGTAAGGGGTCGTAACACTTGTAGCTTCTCGCTGCAATATAACTTGGTGGTATCTTTGGGGCTTTCACTTTAAGTATGACATATACTGGAAGCTGGTCGCTAATTGCAGAATTTAACACACCACTTTCGAGTACAGACGCTGTGTTCGAAACGAGAATTACATCGATAAGTGATTGTGTTGTATCAGTAATTCTTGTCGGTTTTTTAATTATTTGTTGGAGGTTTAGCTCTGTGGAGACTTCTACGAGTGCTTTTCTGTCCGATCCATTATGGAGCATGTTGCAGTTTAAATCTCCAAGTACAAGATCGGTTGATTCATACGCATAGGCGTCGAAAGATCGATAAGGGGTACCATATTCATATATTCGAGTTCTGCATTATTAATTTCTTTTGAAATCGATTGTTGTCAAGGTAATTCCGCAGTTTTGCATTGCCACTTTTACTGCGCACATCTTATAACTTATAATTTCATCCATTATACGTACCGTTTAAACAAGTATATGATTGCAAAACTCTTGGAGTGACTGTTGACCAGCATTTGTCTTGGAAGAATAATACTGAAACAATTTGCAAGAAAATAACATCCGGGATATCAGCTCTTCGTCAAATAAAAGAATTTGTTGAGAAAGATACACTTGTCTCTGTGTTTAATTCTATTGTTCGCCCATACTTTACATATTGCTGTGAAGTATGGGATGTGTTTGGTGAAACACAATCAAAACGCTTCCAAAAGCTCCAAAACAGAGCTGCTCGAAGCATAATGAATATGAGCAATGACGTAGATCATCTGGTTGCTTTAGATGCTTTAGACTGGAAGCCACTTAAAACGGAAAGAATAAAGGCTAAGTTCAAACTGATGTTTAAATTGTTGAATAAAATGGGTCCTAAATCACTTACTGATTTATTTACTTTCAAAAGTGAAATGACAAATTATAAACTTCGAGATGTTGAAAGTACTCTTTGCTTACCACAGCCGCGTACAAAAAGCTTGAAAAAAAGTTTCATGTTTGACGGGGCACACATTTGGAATTCTTTACCAACCGAAATTAGAGAGAGCAACTCCATCATGTCCTTTGAAACTAAAATCGCTACTCACATTTTTGAATACCATATATATTAATTGACGAAGGTTCGGTGTATCTTTAGTCATATATAAAGACTGAAACCACAGACAAACCAATTACTGTTAAAAACATGCTAATCCTGCTATAATATGGACCTTCTCTATTAGTATTGTATTTCACGGTATTTGCCATGTAGGCTTTTAAAACAATCATTGAAGAATAAACAAAATAATTGTTATTGCGGTTATCTTCACAGGTATATATATATATATATATATATATATATATATATATATATATATATATATATATATATATATATATATACATATATATATATATATATATATATATGTTAATCACCGTAAGTAAGTATTTTTTAGTGAACAGGAAAAGTTGAGACTGAGTCGGATATATATATATATATATATATATATATAGCTTAAGATTTTGGTTTACGAAACACAAACAGTGCTCAATACCATATAGATAGAGCGTAATATAGTTTTTCGTTTTATCTCAAAAAACCACAACAGTCTGTTTCATGAAATATATATATATATATATATATATATATATATATATATATATATATATATATATATATATATATATATATATATATATATATATATATATATATATATATACAGGGTGTATCAAAAAAGCGCAATCCTCGACTGAAATGTAAATTGCTAAACAAATAATAGACGAAAACGTTAAAGTTTACATTCATTTTAAAGCGTAGCCATTCAGCTTTCTAACAGTGGGTTGTTTCTTAAATTTGACTCATTGGTTCGCGGGTAATAATACTTTACGTTATTGCGATTGGAGATTAAAAAAATTGAGATGGAATAACAAATCGTTCTGATGAAAATAACTGATTTTTTCATTAAAACAAAAAAATGTTGCATTTTATTAAATGGATTGTAACAATAAGTATAATTACGGCTTTTCTTCCACTATTTTTAACTCAGTTTGAAACTTCAAATGCGATATATTTTTGGCTTGAACCATCTAAGCTGACTGACATCAACTTGCTATAATTTCTGTTTACATTACATCGCAATTCGATGACACTCTGGCTCAGACACCAGAATGTTTTGACGATTTGTAGCATTCGTTTAGGATTTCAAGCAACCTGGTCTCTTTTAAAATACTTTT